>JAOBYJ020198034.1:0-16812 GCA_025403565.2 Palythoa heliodiscus | reverse complement strand
GTTTTATGATACTTCACGACTCGTGAATAAAAACCGTACGCGCGCACTTTCCATGAAGTATTCTCTATATATTTAATATAATAATAGTAGTATAATGATTATGTTAACCAACTGCAAGTCAACCAGGGTTGACCTGACAGGCAGCAACCAGTAGCTTCTAAGAATTATGGTTTGAGGCAGCAGAATGTATTTCCCATTCAGTTAGATTAATTTTGTGCAGCCATTTGAGATCACCTTTGAGATGTAGTTAATAAATAATTGTTGTTGGAGCAGACATTATTAATAAAAAATTACTTTATAAATAGTTTATATTAAATAATAGTTTGTTATCATTGTTAGAGCTGTGAAAACAGTAAACTGTGATTGTTACTGTTACTGTCTGCTCTAAGAATATCTAACTTCCTAATTTTCACAAACCATGTTTTTTATCACTTTAAGACAATTCTTTGAATGTTACATTGCTTATCTTCGTGCTTTGTTAGTATCACAAAAATAATATTAATTTTATTTTACTGACAGTAAAAATTATAACAAGTATTTCCTTATAAAGATTGTGTTGCTGAGCCTATTAAATAAATTAAAAAGTTAATTTTGAAAATTTCAAGGTTTAATATTAAACATTATCATTCTTTTTCATAGCCTCCAGCCCATCACCCGAATGTGACAACAATCCCAACGACAGGATCTATTGAGCAGAATACCAATCAAAACCACGAGCGTGGTAACTACACGAGACGGCCACTGGAACAAGTGACTTGCTTTAAGGTCAATCATCAGTTATTATTCTATGCATCAGATGAATTCTACACAACCTATGCAATGTTTGTAAAAAGATATTCATAACCAAAAATTAATTAAACTAAAAAAATAGAAAGACAAAGGTAAAAAAAAACTTTAATTTTTGTTTTTTCCATGCACATCTGTAACTTCTAAACAATTCCTATCCAATACCATATCCTCACTCTTGCATTCATGAGTTGATGAGTGGGGCCTTTTTATTAATTTCTTTAACAGTATAATTATTTTATCCAATTGATTATTTAATTTTGTGAATAATAAGGGTTGTTGACCTGCATTAGAAAGTCATTATGACTTGATTTTTCTGTCTATGTATTTTAAACTTATAATTTGTGCTACCACTAACCTCCACATGGCGATAGCTGTACATGCATTAACTTAGATTTTCCTGTTTTTCGTTTTAGTGTGGAGATAAAGGACACTATGCAAACAAGGTGAGAAAATATTTGATCTATTCAGCATTGTTTATTCTTTAATATCAGTTCTAAAATGATAAAATTAAGTAGCTTAACAATGTTCAGAAGTCACTGCACAATAACTGAAACAGCCAGGAGAATTTTCAAAAATGAAGCAAAGCTTGGAGTTATGACTATAATATTTTAAGTTTTAAATATTGTAGGTGTGAGATTGCTGAAAATATTAACTGAATGCATATTTTGCATATTATATTTTGGCCTTTTTCTCAAGATTGCCTCTCCCAACCTCCCGTTACACTTTATAGCCATAATATTTTAGGCTTTTAATTTTCAAATTCTTCAAATTGCAGTGTCCCAAGACAAGGTCAGAGTTGATTGGTTAGAAAAATGTCAAACCTTCTGGACCTTCATCTAGCTGCAATTTTACGAGTTCAGCAAAGCTCTACAACTGGAGTTTTGTGTAGCATACTTTTCTTCACTGAAGAATGGCAAAAGTTAATGGACAAGAAAAAATAGTAATACAAATCACAATTCTGGCTTTGAAAGGAGCAAAGAAGCTTTTGTCTGACAATTAAAGTAAATGCTATATGGAGCTTATGGGAAGAAGTTAAATCTTTTAGATATTTTGTATTTATTAGCATCAACTCTGAAAAGTAGAACATTAACTGTCTTGTGCTAAGGCAGACTAGGTAATGTGTGATTGTTTTTCATAGGAGATGTAGAATTTCTTTAGCATACTGCTTAAAATATTCTCCTAATAACAACTATAATCAAACGATATACTGAAGAACTGTGTCTCATTCTTTTGTTGACACTTGTGCTATGATAACTAGCTACAAAAACTACTAATTTTGCATAACACACCACTGCAAGTTCATGGGTTAACGCATATTGTAATATTATTTCTGGTTCAGTACACTATACCATTTTCTTACACCTACTAAAATACTTACATAATAGCTATATGGCAAGTTTTCTGTGTATTGTTTTAAGGTGATATTGCATGAGGCAATTTTTCATGTATCTTGTCTTGCAGTGCCATTGTAATGAGTTCCACAAGCCATTGCAATGTGTAAAACCCCCTGCAAGGGATAAAATAATTGCAAAACAAGTTGCAGACGTCATTGCCAAAGGTAAAACCCAATTCTACTTTTCAAAATGATTTCAAATAAAAATTGAAGTTACAGGAGCCATAATTTGCACCATGTAACATGGCTCGCAGTAGCTGGTGCGCCTTGTCTCACAATGAGACAAGTTGCATGAGAAATTGCCTTATGTAACATCAGCTTTAAACCTTGCAGCCATAGTTTATCAACATCAGGTGCATCTCCCAGGACATGACTTGAGTCAAGTCAATTTTTATTTTAACTCGCACAGAATAATAATTAATGCAAATTAGTGTTTTTAAAAATATAAAAAAAATTAAGAGAATGTGAAGGAAAAAAAATAATCACCAGCATTAGTAAAGTTAAAGCTGATTACATTGACCAGTATTCTAGAAAGTGGAAAAACTGTTGACAATCCCTGTGCTGTTGCTAACATTTTCTTTATTAATGACTTATGGAAAATAAGACTTATCAGAAATAAGGAATTTTCAAGAGAAATACGGAGGATATTAAATGGACATGCAGAAATGTGAACTTTAATTTTTAATGAGCCTACCAAGACTTACATTTTTTGGACAGCACCCCTCCATTCAATCCCCCCCCCACCCCACACACACACCCTTTCATCCCAAAGGAAAGAAAAAACAAAAAAATAAAGATCTACTTTAGTGATTCAATACTTTTCTTTTGTCATTGAAACAATGTTTCACAATTTCCTTATAATATAACAGTTTAACATATATAATTATGCAAGTAGCATGATTGGAAAATGTTAGGGAGTTTATACTTGTCAGGTACTATGTTATCAAACTTATCTAGTTGCTTATACTATATAGTTATCTCTTTTCTAAAAAAACATGGTTATGATGTTTTATCCTCGGTCAATATAGCAGTATTCATAGTACTAATTCATTCTCTTAACAAATTTATATATTTAGGAATGGATGTGAAGTCTTGATTGAAAGTCTTTGGGAAACCAATAAATTTTTGAAAATTCTTTACATTGCAGTCTGTATTTCCAGTTAGCATTTAAGCTCTCCTCAACAACCAAGATATTCCAGGCAGTGGATTTTACAGTAAAAAAAGCTCTTAAAAGATTTGGATCTTTACCCTAACCAACTTGGGGCATCTTTAAAGAACTCACTCTTGGAGTTTTACAATACAGTATCAGTACAATATGATCTGCACAGGATGATTACATCAAATTGAGACTTTGTGACATGTTTTTAAAGCCATTTTAACTTTTATAGGTATTTCTTGTGGAAAATAGAGTTTAACTGGGAAGTGGCATCTCCTTAGCCTTTTGTGTATTCAATGGAACATTTTATGGTTTGTTAGCTCAT
Organism: Palythoa heliodiscus; assembly: GCA_025403565.2. NCBI lineage: Eukaryota > Metazoa > Cnidaria > Anthozoa > Zoantharia > Sphenopidae > Palythoa > Palythoa heliodiscus. The sequence continues at coordinate 13,149 of JAOBYJ020198034.1, read as the reverse complement.
GCACAAGGTTGAGGTAGCAGTAAGTTTTAATGCACTACAACTTTCACTGTGTCAGGTCACCCTTAGGCTTGGTTTCATGTGAAAACGTGGCTACCAGTTGACAAAAGTACAGTTTTATTCTTGGTTGAAATAATACATATTGTATTTTCCATTCTTCTAAAGTTTAATGTACAATAAGTTTGAAATAATGGAAAATAAAATTTGAACCACAACACAATAAATATACCTCTTTTGTCATTTAAATTGGCCTCATCATTTGGGGTAACATATTCTTTGGATTTTTAAACTCAAGAACAAGGCTAGTGGGCCTAATTTGAATGCAGACAAAAGGATTATATTTAAATGGCATCATCTATTATTAAATGAAACACTACCCTCTCATACAAAAAAATAATCTAAAAAATTCTAAATCCTTTTATGATCCCAAGACTAATGACCAATTGGAGCTGGTGCTTATCTCCAGTTTCTGTAGTGTTATAGAAACTGTTGGGGCACTAATCTATTTAACAAATAGATTCCATGTTAGCATGCGTCTGTTCAGTAAGATCATAGATGGCATCAAAATGTGGTAAGAACAACAAAGTGGCACACGAGGCGATAGCAGAGTGTGTCACTGATGTTCTTACCACTGTTTGACATCCTCTGTTATCTATTACTGAACAGCTGCCAGTGATCGATTTTTACGGTCATCCGGTCGTCAGAGATGACTGGAATTTTCGTGGGGCAACCAGTAATAATAGTTTATGCGTCCTTTAGACAACTAAAACAAACCTCTTGAAAATGATAAAGATTCTTTATATTTCTTATTTTGAAGATTTTCTGAAATGTGTTTCGTTGCTGTGAGTTTTGCACCAAATTGACATCACCTGTAAGTGTTATCGGATTTCTATTCAATGTCCGCGGATTTACCCTGTTTTAGATTGAATAAACAGTCACTGATGTCAAATTTTTGTTGGCTTATATCATTTAGGAAATCAATTAAATTTTTCTTTCATTAGTGTTAGCAGCAAAATCTTTGTCTCTCTCAATAAATATACCCGACGTAAATGGTAAGTCCAATTGAAATATCATCAGTACAAAACCAGTGATTTTCACTTTAAATTGACACGGAAAGAAGTATTTACTAACATGGCCAAAAAAGTACTTATCCTTAATTCTTAAACAGTATAAAATGAAGAAAGCTGCACTTGAATGTAACACGGCTTGAACCAAAATTATATTTAACTTCTAAATTCTTTTGGTCATAAAACGCAAGCAACTCAGGTGCTTGTAGATTTCGTCTGCTTTTTTATCACAAAGGAGACGTTTAAGTTGTTTTCAACAAAAGCTAATTAGTTTTTAATACATTAGAATGGGTTTTTCTAAACACGGTAGAGGTCATATGTTTAGGACGACTTCAGCTTTTGAGGGAAGACTGAAAAATAATTGTTGGTTGCCCCAAGTACAACAAGAAATTTTCCTTAAAATTGAACACTGGCTGCACAAAAACATGGAATCTATTTGTTTTATATAACAAAAAATTAAAAACTTTGTAATGATGACATCAATTGTGCATCTGTCCACTAGTAGATCATAGGCAAAAACCAATCAAAATGGCAGATGACTTGGGTTATTATATAATGCAGGTTAGACCCCACCACAAGTCAGGTACTCATTTTACGGACTGCATAAGCAGGAGTTTCATTAAGCCAAGGGCAAGGCACTGGGCAAATTGGCTGGCTGTGACGATGGCTTTGCCTGACACCATTAGCATCTCAACTGAAAGAACAAAATAAAAGTCGTAATCTTTGCCCAGGTGCCAAATCTAATAACCTATTCCAAACTTTAATGAAACCCCTGCCTATGGGTGGAAATCTGAGTCAACTTTGGCAGAAAGGTCACACAAAATGTTTCACACTTGACTGAGACACTTCTCTGACACCTGGGACACTGCATCAACCATGCCACTATTACTCTCATATCTACTGTGAAATAAATGGAGTGTATTGCCTACCTTTCTTTTAGCATTCGGTTCCATATTTTCTCGTTTCTGTTTTTTTTTAAATTATTATTATTCCATTTTATTAACTAATTGATCATGGGCTCAATCATTATTGCAGTTGTGTATATTGTGTTATTATTTCTACATATTTTTATAAATTATCTTCTAACTTTTGTTTGTTAATTAATTTTCCTAATGGCTATCGGACATGTTTAGCGAAAGCTACTTCCGATAACCAGCACTGCATTTAATTTATAGATATTTATTCTTTTTATGTTTGTATGTCTTGTAATCAGTGCAAAAAAATAAAGTTGTTGTTGTTGGGTGGATAATTTTTAAAAATTATTAAATAGTGGGATAAAGATGAGAACAATAAAGACAGAGTAGCTCAAACAATGGAACTTTTTGGTTTCATGTAAACTTAGAAAATAATTATGTACTGTTGATTGTTCAATTTACTTTTCATATAATTATGTTTCAATTAACAAATGGGGAGGGGATAAAAATGAGCTGCAGTGAGGTTTAGAAAAGTTTGAAAATTAAACTTTCCTCTTGTATAGTTGGTAGAATTTGAACCTGTTACAGACATCTACATTACTAAATTGCAGTCACATATTGGTATAATTAACCGCGGCATGGTTGGCGCAGTGGCAAGATCTCTGCCTTCCAACCACAAGGTCCCGGGTTCAAATCTCAGCCCTGCCAAGTGTTGAACATTTGTGTGACCTACTTTTCTGCCAAAGCTGACTCAGCTTTCCATCCTTATGGGGTTGGTAAAATGAGTACTTACCAGCTTCTGCTGGGGGCTAACCTGTGACGGATTAGTGTCCTGTCCAGGGGGAGTCAATGACTCTCATCCACTTAACACTACAGAAACAGAATATAAGCGCCGTCTCCAACGGGCCGCTAAGGCTCGTAAATGGATTTAGCTATTGGTATAATTAAGGTAAAGTGGCTATTAATTTTGTTGTCCAAAAATTTGTGGAGACAAGTAATTCCTGTGCTTTTGCAGTTTGCCAGTTAACTTTGAGCTGTGTCACTGCAAGACTTTAGTTTAAATTAATTTTGCTTTAGAACTGACCACGAAAATCCGCTTAAGGCAACCTTTCTTAAAGTAAATAAAGTGTACACAACAAAGCAATGTCACGTCAGAAGTTAATTTCAATAATTTTTTATTGAAAATATTTGGCATTTGTGTGAATATTTTAAATAACCAAGCTTTTAATTGACATATTATTCCAAGAAATTCAATTACCAAAAATCCATGCCTATTTGATTCTTAGAAGTTCTTACAAATATCAAATTTGCAGTAACTGTAATGTGTGTAGTCATTAAATTAGAATAAATAACAGTTTTTAAATTTAAGCATAACGTAAATATAATAAAAACTTGCATTAAATTGGAGTAGCACCTCCAAGCTGGTCACTTTTATTACTTTTTGGTAGAGGAGATGTATAATAATTATATTAAAATTATTGAGATGATTTAATTTCAAGGTTGTAAAACCAGTATCAGAGGTATAAATACATGGTGTAGAGCACAATAAATTGAAAAACAGTTTTTTTTTAAAACCATTTGTGACCCACAATTTTCATAGCATTCATCAAGGTTCTAATCTATGAATACAGTTAGGCTATCATACCTACTAGAGTCCTGGTTTTTTTTTAGCTCATCAGTCTTGAAATCCTTAATTAGTTGGTCAACAGAAAGTACAGTGCTTTATTTTTAGGGGCATGTACATTTTAGTGGAATAGTCATCAGTGTGGCAACATGCAGGTACATGCGTTACAAGCAGCAACAGTGCGTAGCAGATGACTGCTGAGAGTAAGAATGAGTAATAATTCAGCAACTTTACCTCACACAGTTTTTTTAATAAAAAATCTAATAATTTTCCCAAGAAATCTGTCATGGTCACTGTTGTTTTGGCCTTAAGGGTGGGTCAAATTTTTTATATTTTTATGAAAACAATCATTAGCAAAACTGACTGAGAGAAAACTGAGGCACTTTCTTTTTTGAACTAGTTTTTAGAGATTCATCGCATAACACAACTTTTTTCACAAGAAAAAAATTTACAAGTAGTAAATTAAATTAAACTGGAAAGAAAAAAAGGAAATAAGTCACACAACTCGCAGATCGATGCAGGAGGTGAAGTGCAGACTGAATTGAAAATAATTTTACAAAGCATAGAAAGATCAGAACCAACAATTCCGACTCTATGTGTGCACATCCTCCTATGTATAATTTATGCTTTATTCTGTGTGTCAGTTTGTGATGTGCTTTGTTGGACCTGCCTGCCAGATTCTTGTCTAGACTACTGTGGTAGGAGCCAGATTCTTGTCTAGACTACTGTGGTGGGAGCCAGATTCTTGTCTAGACTACTGTGGTGGGAGCCAGATTCTTGTCTAGACTACTGTGGTAGGAGCCAGATTCTTGTCTAGACTACTGTGGTAGGAGCCAGATTCTTCTCTAGACTGCTGTGGTGGGAGCCTGATTCCACCCACAAAAATTAATTAGCAAAAAGATTTTAGTTTTAATCACTGATAGCTTCCTTGCCCTAGTAATGCGCAACCATAAGCATTTCTGCATCTTCGCTGCTTAGTTTTAGAGATGATAATCACGATATAAAATGACTTAAATGTAATCAATTTTATGTTTAACAGATTAACCATTTTTTAAACAACTATATTATAACAAGTATAAAAGATAAAATGATCTACTTGGCAAGTTTACAGTGTAATTTTTGTTTAGTCCAATGTTTATAATATTGCATTTCTTTAGAAGATGGTTATAACAAACAGGATTGGGCATTTAAAAGTTCATTAAATGATTACTGTTTCATAAAATATGTTCTTAAAATTGTGTCTTATGATCAATAAAAGTGATTTTGTCTGGTAAATCCACCAGCAAGAATTTCTTTTACTGAGGATAAACCATAGCACTCTCTACAAACTGCCATGTATTTATCAGCTCCTCCAATGACTTCAACCTATTGTAGAATGAGTAAACATTAATAATAATGAGTGTTATTTCACTAATTCTGGGCATCAGACCAAAATGTTACTTTACACAAAACAGACCACATCGTTGTTCGTCCATTGTGGTTGATGAAGGACAAGGACACATAGATTCTGGTTATGTCACATGCAGTGTTTGTGACGAATGTGACTTATTAAGTCCAATATTGGAGTGGGGCTCTGTGGAACAACCCAACAACACCTGTGCAAATTTTTTTGGCTATATGAATAATATCATTCTGATATGTTAGAGCTCATTCCCTCATGCAGCTCAGTTGTATACTAATAAAAACAAATTGGGGTCTGAATTGGCTTATAACAAATAAGCAATTGAACAATTTATTCCAAAAAGTGTCTTGTCCATAGATGTACTAAAAGCACTGGATTTGAAATTGAAATTATAGTTTGTAGAACTTTTACTGAAAAGAGAAACCATCCTTTTACAGTACCTGCTTCTCTTGTCCTAGTCTCTTTGTGAATGATGCATCTTTGAAACAATTCATGCAGACAGCACTTAGCTTCACAACTGATTCAGCAAGTGGCACTAAGTTTAGGATGGGACCAAATCCCTGGAGATATATAGAAAATATAATTTTTATAGTCAATTTTTATGTTGTACGTCAAAAACTTTCTTACTTTCCAGGGCTGGAAACTAACTTTTTTAACTACTCACCTGTTGGGCAAGTGGCATATGAAAATCACTTGCCCAACTGAGGTTTTACTCGCCCAAAAGACAAGGATGTAGCCAACAAAAAATGAGTGCCGGGTAAAATTAATTTACAGTTGTGGCAGTTTAGGCTTCTCCCTCAGATATTTTTACAAAGTGGCGATGGAAGTCGCCAACTAATTAAAATACTAATGTGTAACTTTTATAAAATGTTTACAAAATTTTCATTAAAAAAAGGTTCTCTTCTTTTTATTTATAATTTAACAAAAATTACAATGCCATAAATTATCTGATAATGCATAATTGTTTTATTAAAATTGTTTTAATACTTTGAGTGTGCAATAAGTAATTTTTCACACTTCATGTTTTTGATGCTCACTGAAAGTTGCAAGACTTGTGAAACTATGTTCACAGTTTCGTAAAAAAAATCATGATGCCTGAATCTAATGGTCCTGAGAAATCGCTTAAAATTGGAATATATTTCTTAACGTGAGGTAATAGTAATTTCAAATGTTTCAGTGATGCGTCTAAGATTTTTGCCAAATCTTGAACTATTTTTGTCACTGCAAATGTTTTGTTTACATGCTCATGCCGATGATTATATTTTTATCAATAACTATGCAGCATCTTGAACTGAGCACATCCCTGGGTATATTAAATTCAAAGTTTATTATTTAAACATGAATTTAGTAAAATCCTTGCTAAAAACTTCACTATGTCGAGTATTCTTAGATTATTTTTTTGTCACTGTTTATATTAAAATATTTACGTGCATGCCAAATGCCATTCTTGTTGTGCAGTGCTATGAAATGAATTACGTCTGCATCATGTTTCAAATGTGTGAAGGTGACAGACGAAAAATGAAAAAATTTAAAAAATAATTGAAGCACAAACATAATTATTGTGAAATGCTTGATATGCACAAAGATATTGTGAAAGACTTGTTTCTTTTGATGCTTTCAACCATTGGCCTGAGAAACCAACATCTTGTTATTGATTTTATATCAACTTTGTCTATAGTAACAGACAGAATTATGATCAACTAACTAGGTGAAACTAACTAGCCATTTTTATCTCAAACTGGTATTTTCTGAGCTATTTAAGTTCTAAATCCTAACTCACCAATCAGGCGACCTTTTGGCGATTTCTACTTGCCTGAGGCAAAATCTACTTGCCAATGGCGAGCAGGCAAACGTTAATATCCAGTGCCCCTGCTTTCTTTAATAGAACAATTAAGTACAGAATAAAGTTCTAATTTTTATTTTATGTGTCAAAGGAATTTGTTTTTATTTTCAAATTGTTCAAGATTACTAATATGAAACAAGAAACTTTTCAAAAATACTAATTGAAATCTTGAAAAAATTGGAAAGCTTTTTAAGTCATGAAATCAAAGACAGAAAAGCTTCAAGAGCTTATAAATCTAAGAACATATCACCACTATTTTGTTGTTATTGTTGTTTTTTTAGTGATGACAATGATAATGGGTGTGATGATGCTGATGAGTGTGATGATGATAATAAGTGTAATAATGATGATGCATGTGATGATGATAATAAGTGTAATGATGATGATGCATGTGATGAAGATGAGTGTAATGATGATGATGCATGTGATGAAGATGAGTGTGATGATGATGCATGTGATGAAGATGAGTGTAATGATGATGATGCGTGTGATGAAGATGAGTGTAATGATGATGATGATGTTACAGTGTTTTCTCCAAAGCCTTTAAGTGAAGCAGGCCGTTTGAAAAAAAGAAGCTTACTTGATTTACAAATAATTTTGCTTGATGTAAACTCAGGAATTTCAAATGTTCACTCGTCAAATCTGACTTCAGGAAAATGGTATTGAAAACAGATCATTTTTTTCATAACAGTCCATTTACTTATTACCTTAGAATCATAGTTTTCTCATTCTGTGCTAAATTTTGTTATATTGCATGACGAGATTTTGAGCATTGATGTTTGTTTATTTTCACTGTCTTACATGTAATATCAAATTTCAACCCTTAAGGTCCTCTTCACTTAATGATTTCTTGGAAGTAAAATGCTTGCATTAGGTTACAATAGTAAATTAGGGAGTTGAAAATAATGTACATGTTAAAGGAAAAGAATTTGAATAGGTTTTGATGACTAAAATTGTTAATAAATGTTTTTGATAAACAGGACAGTCAATGCTGTGCTTGCTTAATCGGTTCCACTTTAGCAACATAAAAAAAGCTAAATCCTTTTTCCAAGCCAAGTGGCCCATTGGAGCCAGTGCTTATCTCCAGTTTCCGTAGTGTTAAGTGGATGAGAGTCATTCACTACCCCTGGACGGGACACTAATCCATTGCAAGTTAGCCCCTTAGCAGAAGCTGATACTTTAGCAACATCATCTTCAATTATTCCAAGAATGCAATGCGAACCAAACTCGTTTCCAGTCTATCCTGCCACATCGGTGTTAGTATGAGGTCCAGGAAAATCTAAAACTGACCCACATCTCCACCATCACACAGTGCAGTTGGGTTAGGTAGCAGTGACCTCTCAGTCTTAGTAAAATCCTGGGGAGAACTTTACCTTTCTTTGGTAGGTTCCATCCAATGCTGCGACTAGGACTATCTTGCCGCAGTTTGCCATGTCTTCACAGAACTCAACTACATCTGGGAACTTTGGTTAGAATTACAAGATATGAACTTAATGTTACATTACCCTCTGTGTTCTTTCCCACTAGTGCTTGTTTTTGTCTTCTGTCACACAGTTTTGGCAATCCTGACCTCCTCAGGTTCTGAGTCTAATGTCTAGTACCATGTCTGTAAGTACAGTATGTTGTCCCACACCTGGGAACCATGGTTTTTTTTATACTGAGGAGGGAAGGATTGCCGAAACATTGTGACAGAAGACATGAGACAAGAACAAGCACTAGTGGGAAAGAAGAGCACAGATGGTAATTTGCAGAGCTACGTACACCCAACTAAAGACACTATAAAGTTAGTTAAACTTAATGTGGACTTTTACAACTAATCTGTGTGCTGCAATCTGACAAGATTAATGCTTCTATATTAGAAAAGGTAATTTAATGGTTAGTTTACTTTTTAAAATTTCCATTTCAATTAACAGAAAAAGGAAATAGAGTGTGTTTGAATTATTATCCTGTAATGGATGGTGTATATTCAACTCAAGGTTAAGAAAAGATAATTCACTGAGGGGTATAAAGAACCAACATTTTGAGTGTTAGTGTTAGAGAAAAGGTATGGTATAAATGAAGAAATTAGTTATATAAAATTTATATTATTAGTAAAATATCAACTGTTATTAAGATAGTCTTGGTGGGCAGTGATACCAAAGAATCACACAGAAAATGAAAGTGCCTCACCAATGATTGGGATAGCTATTTATGCCATTGGGAATGCTGTTTGTTTTTTTTTCAAAAGAAAATTAAGCATTAGTAAAGTATTAAAGTTATCCTTGATGATTTAAGCTATGTTTACATTATAATAATCCAACGTAGTGCTGGAATACATTTTTGTTCTGGCACTATGCCAAAATTTGTGCTGAATGCCTGTAGTCTGTATCTAAGAGCTAGCTTGAGAAATTGTATTCAGGAACCAAAGAAAGACATTTCCCAGTGTCAATTTACCTCCAAGTAGCTCCAAGTTAATTTCAGTGCTCGATTTTAAGGAAAATTTCTTGTTGTACATGGGGCAACCAGCAATTATTTTTTAGTCGTCCCTCAAAAGTTAAGGTCATCCTAAAAAATGAGCTCTACTGTGTTTAGAAAAACCCATTTAAAAGTTTTAAAAACTAATAAGCTTTTACTGAAAACAGCCTAGACAGTTCGTCTCCTTTGTGGTAAAAAAGCAGACGAAATGAACAGGCACCCGAGTTGCTTCTGTTTTCTAACCAAAAGAATCTAGAAGTTAAATATAATTTTAAATTCAAGCCAAATAACGTAACTACATATGCGCATCTAGGTACCAAAGAAGCAACAGTAGTGGACAGCTGTTTTGCCCTTTTAGAGCTTGTCAGTTACATAGCCTCAGCTACATAGGAAAGACACAAGATCTCCCTAACTGGTAGCTGTAACTTCTAAGGTAGACTAAAAGTCTCTTTAAACCTAAGTCACCACACTATAAGTGTGGGACCTTTACAAGCCCTGCTACATTCAAGTGCAGCTTTCTTCATTTTATACCATTTAAGAAAGGATGAGTATTTGTTTTGGCTATGTTAGTGAATACTTGTTTCCATAGCAAGTTAAAGTGAAAATCAATGGTTTTGAACTGACGATATTTCAATTGGACTTGCCGTTTAAGTCGGCTTTATTTATTGAGAAAGACAAAGATTTTGCTGCTAACATCAATGCTTATGCAATCTAAAACAGGGAAAAACCGCCAATGTTGATTAGAAATCTGATAACACTTACAGGTGAGGTCAATTTGGAGCAACATTTACAACAACGAAACACAGATTCATTTATCATAAATCTTCGAACTAAGAAATATACAGAAACTATATAGTTATCAAGAGGTTGGTTTTAGTCGTCCAAAGGACGACTAAACAATTATTACTGGTTGCCCCACAAAAATTCCAGTTGTCTCTGATGACCGGACGACCATAAAAATCAGTCACTGAATTTACACAAAAAGTCATTGTTTTGTTTTGGATTTTTTTTTCATAATCATTGCACAGAAAGACCTTGAATATCTGATCCAGAGTCTTACAACACCACTAACTTTGTGTCAATGTCCAGGTTGCGCACTGATCCAGGATTGTCTTTTACTTTTAAGATTGCTGGTACATTTCTAAAAGTAGCCAGCTGTATCAATACTGAAGATAGAATGACTGCATTTAAAAAACTAGCTGAATAATTTAGCTGACTACCAGCTGTTAGACATAATTTATCTCTTCTGATCAGGACAGAACATAGCCTAGCTAAGTCTTTTCCTGCTGTTAAGTTAGATGAATCATTTCTGCAGATGCAATGTGGAATAAATTACTACACAATGGCCATGTTCAATGCAGGTGTGAAGCTCTTTTTGTACGAGCTAAAACCAATAAATTTAAAAAGACAATGAATAGTGACAAAAAACAAAAGATTTTACGTGCTAATTGTATGCGTGGGTGGTCAGTTCATTCATTGGCAGTACTAGTGTACCACAAAAAGCGCGCGAGAAAATCAAAACGAATCGAAACTGTAAAAAAATGCTATCTTGAAAGACTGCTATCTTGAAAGAAAGTCGTGTTTTTAAAATGATGGTACTTACAAACTGCCCTTCGTCGACACCAATGACACTATAATTGAGAGCTTTATCTTTGACGGCATAGAGTTTTGAACACGCAGTAGCTTTCAACTTTTGTCTGAAACAAACAACAAACCCTTGTAAATGTAAATCACCCAGTTTGGTTCATATCTCCATAACACTGTTTTTTATTCTTATCAAAATTTATGGGTTTTCTAAACTTACTGGTCATGTGTCGATACACCTTCTGCATCATATCTGTCATCTTTCTCATATTTTATAACCATGCAGCTATGGTTGGCGACTTGGTAGCGTTTGATCCTTCGTAAAAGTTCAGTCCTGCAAATAACGAATATTTCATCAAAGAATATCTTATCAACTGCTTTTACATTCGATTCCAGAGTTCGATAAGCAATGGCAAAATTGAGAAAAGAAGTTGTGCTTACGTTTTTCCTGAAAACATGGGTCCAAATATGATCTAGTTTGAGGATAAAAAGAAAGCACAATAGGATGAAGGGTCGATGAAAACAAATTTATCTATCTGATGCCATGCGTTCAGAGATTTGCACAAAACTTTTGCAGAATTTGATCTTCTTAACACCATTATTTAGAAAAACACCAACCTGTATCTGGCCATGGGGTTCATAAACTGGTTGCTGTAGTCCTGGAATAGTCACACAAGACATTTTACGACACAGAGAAACTTTTGAGCTCAAAGTGATGTTAATTAAGTGTCTTGCTTGCACGCATTCCGCGCCGAAAACTTTCAAACGAAACCAAATCTCCCGCCTAAACATTGTTGTTCATTCCATTTCCCCCAGAAATCAGTGCGAACTAGCTTAGTGACCGCACCAAGATGTCATACACGAAGGCCTGGGTAATAGATTGGTGTCCAGGCAACAAACATGTTTTGACGGGAAGGTTTGAAAATGGCGGACGAAGGAGCACCGAGTGTAAGTAAAGATTTTAGTCAGATTTAGTGCGTTGTTCAGCGATGTATTATATTTCTAATTATACAGTTGCTGTTATTGGAATACAGTTTCTTTGAATATTTCATAACCTAAAGTTAGGTCAACAAATCTTGTGATTTCACCTAGTACTAGAGTCCGAAACTTCAAACGATTTTCACTGATTTCAAAATTTTAATTTTAAGTTCGTGAGTTAGCTAACCAGCTAGATAAATAATATAGCAGAGCAAGATTCATTGCCAAGTCTTCAAAACAAACCGAAGTTCTTTGCTAAACTCTTTATGAATAATGAAATCTTCACTTTACAATTACAGTCTTCATATATAAAGACAGTAACTGAGTAAGAAGGAGCATTTTAGCGTGTTTATTAAGTTATAAATCAATTTGCCGTTATATAGATAGATAATATTTTAAACTGTTGCCTTGGTTATAAAGCAAGTAAAGAAAAAGACAAAGATTAATTAGAATTGTACTTTACAGATCAACATTGAAACTGCACCAAGCCCAAATGGTGGTGAAGCCGCTGCTCTGGAATTTGGCCCAAAAGATGTTGGAGAAAATCAAGATCAGAGTACATCTGAAGAAGGGCCACCTGTGACAAGTGATGGGAATGAAGAAGTGCCACCTGTGACAAGTGATGGGAATGAAAAAGGGCCAACTACTGGCCAAGGGGAAGTTACTAGTAGTGAAGCTGGTGCTGATGAAGGAACTGGACAAGCGGCAGAAGATTCAGAAGCAAACAAGGTGTGTTTGCACTTACAATTCAAGAATTCTATAAAAAATCATTACCACAAAACATTTCTATCTTCACTTCAGACTACAACTGGGACTTACTCCTAAGCAAAAAAAATCTTTCTTTATTAAGAAAACAAACAAACCCATTAAATACCAGCTTGCTTTGCCTCATGTGAGGCATGAGAATCATACTTGTTTAAATAGTATCAGTTTGTTCTTTATAAATTTAGCAGTGCTATGTATATTGTAAATCATGTTGTGATGGTTTTGTAATAAAATCAAAATAAAGTGCTTAGTTTTTTTACTGTTTATAGGTCTAATATAGATTTTAACTATGCGTTTATTTAGTTTTTTAGTTTGTCCTTTATCCTATTCCACAAGTTTGCACTCATTTTTGTTTAACAAGATTATCTGCTTTAGTGAACAAAATTTTATTTCTTCTCTTGGGTTTTGTTGAATAGTAAAATATGTAAATAATCTCCATCTCTTGATGACCAATCAAAATGAAGAAAATCTTGTACTGTGTTCGAAATTGTCAAGCATTTCAATCAAAACAAATCAGTGTG
>JAOBYJ020195965.1:0-16820 GCA_025403565.2 Palythoa heliodiscus | reverse complement strand
CCCATCGTGGTAAACTGTGGTAGAACTTTATCCGTAGAGTTTGAATGAATCTTGCCAACTCAATACAACCTGAAATACGCAATTTATTTTTGTATCTCAGTAGTAAGTTCTGACATTGCTCTTATCTTTTCCGCGAGAACTTGAATCTCAATTGTTTTCAAAATGTTCTTTTTTATGTCGGTATAACGGTAGATCAAAGAAATTATTATTTCTGAAAAACGCAATTTATTTTGTAGCTAACGTAAGTTCTGGCAGGGCTTTATTGCTCTTATCTTTTCCGAGAACTTGGATCTTAGTGGTTTTTAAATTGCTCTTGCCTTTGATGTCGGTAATAAAGGTGGATCAAAGAAATGAGTATTTTTTGCGCCAGGATTAAGTATGGAAACGCATTTTATTTGTGCTAGCGCCAAGAAAACTTTTCATTTGTTTGTTTGCTGTTAGCTTGAAAGACTGAATGCAACGTTTTGTCCCAAAAACTATTGAAATATATTTCAACTGCGCTAAGATTCGACCGTACTAAGAATTGTTCGTTTTTTAATTAATCCACCAATTTGCTTTTCATTGTATTTATGAAACTGCTCATATAAAAACTGCGTTAATCGGTCCATTTGTGCATTCTTAGTTGATTTGAAAGTGCTTTCGTCGATGGCAGCGTGAACTAAGAAACGGTTATTTGATATTAAAAAGTGAGGTCATGATGCACCACTGAAACCTTTAGTATAGCAATTGTGACTTCTATTTGAGTGGCTAAAAGAGTATTTTAAAAGTTTCTTAGTAAGTACTGAAAACAAAATAGTGAGAATTTTTTAATATGCCGCGATTAAAGCGAGTTGTTGGTTTCTTTATTAACTTATATTAATGCGATCTTAGCTTAAAAGCCAGAGTAGATTTTTTGTCACCATTAACAACAGTCGGTCGCTCTTATGCCAAATTATGACCGATATTTGACTTAATAACATTGATAATAGATTATGCAAGTTGAGAACACCGTATTCAATTTATAGCCTCAGCTGAGATAAACTGTACACCGTGGCGCAATGCGCGAGCGGTGAATGTGCGTTTAACACTTTGGTCGCAAGTTCGAGTTCCGACAAGACCACTATGTTGTGTCTAGCACCAGGGCACTCCAGTCTTTTTCATTTTCCCAGTCAACTCAGTTACGTGTTTAATTGCATAAGCTCTTTTAGGGGTAAACTTATAGTGACGGTGGTTGGTTTCCGCCACCTATTGCACGCATTTATTTTTGATTAGAAAAATTTATAACAACATCGAGGCCCGATTTTACACAAAATTAAGTACAGAAGCAAACAAAAAAATTTATTCACAGTGCAAATTACGTTAAAAGATGGCTTATCGGGTACAAGTACACCAAAAACATTGCAGATTTTTGATAGACTTGCCAAACGAACAGAGACTTAAACGTTTAATACCGGTGTCATCATGCCAATAATAATCCAGTCGAACTACTGTACGTTTTGTTAGAAAACCCACAAGACTATTCCGAAAAAGTAATATTTAACTACATTATGATGTTTTTAAGTAACGTTCACTGCAATTTTGGTGTTTATGGTTATTAACAGTGTTGGAGATTTGAAATACGAATAAGTTAAGAATAATCGAGGGTCAATCAAAATTTACTAATTCTTTTCCAAAAAATAAATGCGTGTAAAGTATTTTGCACTTTAAGTTCGGTATATGTAAAAAAGAAACTGAATAGAAATAAGCGCCGAGCCATTAAGCTCGCAAAAAAGAAATTAGCTTTTATGGTCCATAATCCATTGTTGTTGTTGCGGTTTCTTTTTAAAATTTTGAAAAATTAGTTTTTAAAGTGGCATGTTCGCGTCAATTGAATTTGCATGGGGCTCATAAGAATGTTTTAAGTTTCATAATGGTTCTTTCAAGCATTTAAATGTAATCAGATTTCAAAGTAGTTATATTTTGATTCATAATTCAAATTGTTAGTCAATTAATTCCAGATCAAAGCGAAACAGCTGCTTATCCACTTTTATAGCTGTTCAAGTTTATTGCCTTATATCCTTTTAGCATGAGAAAGTTAATTGGTTCGCGCATCAGTTTTGCTGCTAAAGACAGTTTTATACTATATAATTGGCCTGGCTGCCCTCTCTATTCGATGCTAGTATATGTAATTGCTTGTAATTTCTGTCTGAAACGTCTGTTGATCGATTCGTTACCTATATTTACACGTGTTGTTTTGAAATACCACCTTATTTATGGCCGGATAAACGTCCGATTAAAACTTTAGTTTGTCTTCAGCATTTATGTTTATTTCTTTTTTTCTTTTTATTATTCCTTTTTTGTTGCTGTTTGTTTATAGCTTACAGTCGACGGCTGTCACTGATCCGATCCCACTGGGCCCGATGTAAGATGCATTTGCTATGTTCATTTCTTTTCTTCCGTTTGATTTTCTCTCTGGCTTGCCCAAACAATCCCACATTCCATTTCTAAGCTTTCGAAACAGTCTAAC
The DNA here is from genome assembly GCA_025403565.2 of Palythoa heliodiscus. Classification (NCBI taxonomy): domain Eukaryota; kingdom Metazoa; phylum Cnidaria; class Anthozoa; order Zoantharia; family Sphenopidae; genus Palythoa; species Palythoa heliodiscus. Next base: position 14,335 of record JAOBYJ020195965.1, on the reverse strand, counting down.
GAACGCAAGGCGAAGCTTCAGGCTAAAAATGACGTAAACAAAGGGATTGCAAGCCGAGTTGATCTGCGGGAGCGTGTATACAAATGTGATGTTCAGAAAGAGGTAGAAATCTTTTAATTTTGGATTCGCCTCTGCTTTCACACACGACTTACACCAAAAGCGTACAACAATCATCACAAAAAAGGGAAACCAGCAAATCGTGAACACACCCACCACAATGGCCAGTGTTTTTGCGGCTTTGATTTCTCGCGTCAAGGCTTGTCGTTTCTCTTTGGCGCTTCCTTCCAATACGTGGTTAGCGGGAACGGTAGTGCGAGCGATAGCTCTCGAATGTCCCATGGCAATGTAGAAAATGTACGAATAGGCGCATATCACAATAGAGAGTGGCAGAAAGAAACCCGTCGCTGCTGCGAAAGTGTAGAAATGGGGATCATGTTTCACACATCCGTTAGCAATGTGCACGTTTTTCCCACCGAAATTTGTCCAATTAAACAAACCGAGGCACGAGACGAGCAGCGAGAAAAGCCAAACCGAAAATACCATTGCGATAGCGTTCCGTTTAGTAATCAACTGGTGGTATGTGAGTGGATATTTAGTTGCAAGGAAGCGATCCACTGATATGAGGGCCAAATTCCAGATAGAAGCACAGCAACACAAGAAATCGGCCGAAATCCAAAACTGGCAAAGTCCTTCGCTTAAACACCACTGGAAGTTGTGCAGCGTTTGATGCACACGAAATGGTAGCGATAGTGTTGCAACCATTATGTCAGATATGGCAAGCGACACAACCAAGAGATTTGTAAATGTTCGAAGGCTACGGTTGAGAAAAACCGTTGCACATACGCTACCATTGCCCAGTAATGTTACAATAATGACAATTATCAGGAATACGGCTTGGGCGCTATGGGACGGCGATGTCTCATTTTCGCAAAATGAGACACTGTGGCCATTTTTGGTCGTTTGATTTGATGAGTTTACCGTCAACGACACCATCGAAACTTTCGTTCAAGATCTTGCTTTTTTGATGAACCAAACTGATTTTCTTTAAATTTCCTTAGCTTTAGATTTTCGGAACTGAATTTTGAGCACAGCCTTTGGAAGCCGGCTATTAACTCTTAATTTCTTATAATGTATCCTTGTGAAGGTAACACTACTCTCCTCCGTTTTCCCTCTGGCAAATGTCAGGGTTTTGATACGACTGGTAAGAGCTGTTAAACCATATGTAAATACGAGAAAAATTTTGGCTTAAATTATCATTATTAAGAATATGACAGCTACATACAGGTGTAGCGTCAATCAACTTTTAAAAATTGTCAAGTTCTTAACAGGTCGATCAACATTCTAACTACGGCTATTATAATTGCGTGGGATATGGAACTTTGTTTGACGAAGAATGACTAGAGATAAAACTAACTAATTGTACATTTGGTAACTGACCAATAACTGAAAGCCCCACATTGCGAAATTAAGACGTCTCTACTTGTACACAAATGATTAAATTTAAGTTTGAAATCTTTGTACATGAGCAACGTTTTATATAAGGCAACAAATTTTCAGGAACCTTTGCTTTTATGTTTTCTATAATTTTTCGCCGAAGTTTACTTTACCCTGGCTAAATAGTGTTTGTGTGTTGAATGAATGAAAATTTCGTATCAGAGAACGGAACTGTCAAAAGGGTTGAAATGTGCCGTCAAGACTGCAATGTCGGTAACAAAGACCTTCAGTTTTGCAACTTCGTTATCTAGATAAAGTTTTTTTTGTAAACTCGTTATCGTAAAAATCTTTTATTACAGTTGAAAAGTCTCATTTAAGTTGTTGAAAAAGTTTCCAATTTTAGATTGCGCCTTTTAATGATCGTGGTGCCACTGCAAGGAAAACAGTTCGTAGAAACCGTAGCTTCAGACTAAGGTTCATTCTAGCAGGCTCACCGAATATTTAGCTATTATTGTGTCTTAGTGAGTTAATCTTTTCTTATTAGCAAAGAAAATGTTATCAAATTGAATTTTGACTGTTTATGACTTTTCCTTATCGTTTTTGTCAAAATGTTTGTATTGAAAAGACTGCAAGCTTCCGGCGGTCGATAAATTCTGTTTTTAGTGCATTTCTACCATTACGGAGAGCATTGACAAGCATTTGAGAAAAAAAAATTCTGAAAACAGTTAAATCCTCTGACCTTCAACGTATTACCTTAGCGACACAATATTTTTATATTCATCGCTTAAGTGTCTGTATTTTTACTATAAATGTTTACTTTATCTACTTTTTTATAAATCTTTCGCTTTCAACGTTATTCTAATTATAGAATAACATATGATTTTAATGCCCCAATATCCGTCATTTTTGTTCACCAATTTCCAACTATTACGAAAATTGCCCATTTCTGAATTGAAACAATCTACTCTTCAAGACAAGAAAATTGTCGCTTTATAGGGTTTCAACCACTGGTTTAAAAGTTAAAACTTGGATTGTTTAAAACAAGTTTAGCTGTTAGTTGGGGGTTAAAAAAATCAGTTACATTTTAAAAATTAAGTGTTATACTTAAGTAAAGTTTGTAAATTATAAGAAAGAACGCAGAGAGCTAATCTTTAAATAATTAGTTTATTTTGGAGACACTACGTTTGGAGATATTGAAGAAATAACTACGATTTAACCTAAACTTGAACTCTGTACCAGCATCTCTGTATAATTTCCTAAAAGCTAAATCGTTTCGCCATTATCTACGGTATAAAGTTTGGTTTCAACTCCGTATAGGCTTTCGTAGTCATGACAACGGATTTCTGTCATCTGGCGTTTTCTTCAAAGGGCTCTTTAGGCTTTAGAGCTCTTGGAAGCATTTTCTCTCTTCGTACTGCTTTGAAATGACTAATTTTTCCATAGCCTTGCATGTCAGAGATTTCAAAGTTTTCTGTTTTGATTTTTACAAATGCCTGCAGACCCGAAATTGGATGTTTAAAACACTCGCTCAAGGGTTCTTAAGTAATTTTAAGATTTTGTAGTTTGACGTATACATTATCAGATGCAACACTTACATAAGACGCTAGTCCAAGACATCCCGGCTTCTTGGTCAAATAAAAGAGATTGGGGGCTTTTAGGAAAATAACAATAGGCAATATTTTGTTTTGAGTTCAAACAAACGGTGCCTGATTTCGGCTTTTGGAAATGAAACTTAAAACGAACTTGTGAAATGACTACTTTATGACAGTAACTTAAGATACATCAATAATTGCCTTCCTGGCGAAGAATTTTTATAACAACATCCAATTAAAATTGTGTTTTTTTCCCTATAGAAGTTTCGTTTTTAGTTGTAATTAACCCTATAGATTTGTTCTCACGCAAATTAATCTGCCTGTCTGGACTTTAAGTTTTGTTATTTGACTTTTCGACTTTTAATAATGATATTATCTGTTTATGAAAAAAGATTTAGAGTTTACAGAAATATAAACATGTTTTACATATCTGAGATAGGTCAGTAAAATGAGTAATTAAGGTTTTACTTATCTTGAAGGATAAGTCTTTTCTTTTCCGCCTCACCTGACGCCTTGCATGCCGGGACGGGGAAAATCTTTTTCTGATGATATGATATTCTGTATGTTTTTAGGATTTTAAAAACGTTTGATCTATCTTTTAAAAAACTAGTGGAGGTTTCATTTCAAGGCCGCCGAGTAACATAATTATCCGAACTAACTCATAAAATAAATAAAGCATGTATCAAATTAAAGAATATATGAAGTATAGTTTTCTGTCATTTGTATTGCGTATATGAAATGCACCAAAAGCATGCAAAATGAGGCATCATAAATTAACAAAATTGTGTTTGCGCTGAACCTTAAAATCTATAAACGTTAGATTTTATCTTTATTAGCAATGAACTAAGTGATTAAGAACTTCTCGTTGTAGTAGAAAATGACGTCCAAGGTGGCCAAAATTTTCGTAATAATGGTTGCTGTAGCAACGACAATTTAGCAATTAACATGCGAACATATAATTTATGCAAAATTGAAGCTACTGCTGCGCTCCCAACAACGGTTCATATATTATTCTTGAATAAATAATGTATAAAAATCATTCAGTTTTAATCAGAGTACCTGATTAGGTGATCGCAAGAAATCGCAGGCAATGACCAAAGACTTGTTTCTTTAACACAATGGCAGTCGGTGATAAGCGCTAGTCCTGTGAGCGTTTTAGTCTCGGTAAGGTCCTCGCACCCAAATAAATTTGTCCACTTGCAACTCCGGTGTGACCCTTATAAATTTAGTCTCTGGCCACGAACAATACAAGATTGGAACGATCTCCCTGATAGAGTAATAGTAATGGACGGTGAGGAAGATTTCCGTAAGGCAGTATATAACTGTATAGATGAAATTTAATTTGATCAATTTTCCGTAATTGTGAGAATGTATTTTTATTTTTATTTTTATTTACGACAAATGCCCAACTTGCATGCCCAACGCCCGCCGGATCTTGCAACTTAATTTTAAAATGTAAAAGGAGTAAAGGGATTTTTCTGAGCGCCAACAAGAACACGTGGAACTCTCAAACATTTGGCTGGTTTTCCTTTGGTATTTTGTGCGATCTTCTCAATCGGCGATGAAGAAACATAACTTCGTTATGCCAAGTTTTTGTGGAAAAGATCCTAGTTACGTTCTTTTGCGAAACAGCTTGTTGGTACGCCAATGATCGCATGTACTGATCCATTGCGTTAAATTACTCATACCACACGCTAACAGAAACATCTGCACGGATTTTTAATCAGGATTCATTTGCAGACTGTGTTACTCAATATAACAGTGGGACCAACGCAGCAATTAGATATCCTGGTTTGTTTTTTTTTAAGATTGACAGTTTACTGGAAACCAAAGCACTTAAATCTTTTCATTTTTTAAATAAATTGTACCGGATGTGCGCTTGAGCTGGCTTTTTCACGCTATCTGGTGTCCGCCTCATATACTTTTATAGCTTTTCTTCCATTTGCAGCGGTTTCTAGATTTTTTCAACGTTTCGAAGGGCAGTTTAGCAAGCCCGTTTGCAGAGCGGTGTGATGGGTGCAAACGAAATTCCCATCCCTCCCCTTCCCACAGAATTGAGCAAATAATCTTGTATTATTTCTCATAAAAATGTTAAAACTTAAGCGGAAGTTGAAACCTGATAGAAAATACTAGACAGCTACAGAGGATACTGTCTCGTTCTATTTGCAGTGAGCACAAGTCAAAACTATAGAAACCGGCCACGTTAAGAAACGAAAACAAATCCCTGCCAATCTGAAAAGCAGCTCGTCAAAAGCAGCAAATCGCCCCAATTTAAGTAAAAAATGTCACAGATATTTACTAAATTTAAACTCTCTGACTTTTTTCCAACTAAGATTACATTAGTCATTCATTTACTAGTTCTGTAAGATTAAAACGCACGAAATGCGTTTTCATACAACCTCAATTTTAAAATTTCCCACGGAACACACCCCATGACTCCCTCTAGAGCGCTCGTGTTGGAGGGGAGATGCTCACATTCAAAAAACCCCTCCCCCCTCCCGATACCTCAGAGTAACTGATACGTTGAGTGAAATACAAAACTTGTTTTCTAAATCTTTGTGTTTTTATTATTGTCATTTCATGAAAAATCTCAATACCAGCGGCTAATCGTGACTAAGTGTTTGAAAACCTCGAAAACTATTTTTGAAGACAATTCGGTAGACCATTGATGGCAATATGCTCTCTTTTTTGTAGGTTATACTGAAAGACTCGGGAGAACAAACCGACTGTGTGTTCTTCATCAAGTCCGGTTTTGTGCGTGTGGTAAAAGAAATGACATTCGTATCGAAAACTCTCCATACGCAAACCATGACACTCAGCCTTCCCCCAGTTGGAAGGAATCAGGAAATCCACTCAGGTTTCAAACTGAGAAATAACGAGACATTTAGACATTTTTTTCTGGTAGTTCAAGTTCTTGAGAAGGGAGACTACTTTGGCGTAGGCGAGGACATGAACAAAACAAGTCTTATAACTGTAGGAAAGGTACTACCTTTTGAATTTTCTTTTTTTTTGCTTATAGACCTTATTGCAATATGGTAGCAGTTTTGCCTACATTCAAATTAGCCTCACTAGCCTCGTTTTGGATAACATATTCTTTTGAAAGTTTAACTCGGGCTAGTGAGGCTAATTTGAATGTAGACAAAAGAATATTAAAATTGACGCCATTTTGGAATAAGTTCTATGCGGTAGCTATTAAGTATGATAACTATACGATGCGCTCCACGTGTTGATAACAATAAACAATTAATGGACGAATTTGAGTAAAATATCGTGATTTGTCAGTGGAAAGCAGATTCATTATACTTAATTTGCGAGACACTGATCGACAAATCACGATATTTTTCGATTACCAAGTCAAATAATTGTTTTATCATTCAATCTCTAAATTTGCTTCTTTCATTTTTTGTTGGAAACGACAAACGGTAAGTGCGCCCTGCCTCACATTCACAGTTCAGTTATCAAAGAGAAAATTTATTCTGTAAACTTCCACAACGAACTACGCATGAGCAGTGTCACATCTGCAGCTAAAATCCGCCAGACGGTAACGCGCGTGAGCAAAGACATATTTGTAGGCATTTATTTGTAGATCATAATTCTAAGTATCTAATCGTTCAAAATTGAATGAAATTTAATAACACAATTATTTCACTCAATTCTTGTTGAATACGAGATGCATGCATGAATTTGCCAATACGAGGTGAAAATAGCCGTCGGCTATCTATGACCTTATGTCCGACATGCGTTCGTAGAATAATTGTTAAATAAACTCAACAGTAGAGATAAAAATGTGATTCACATGCTATTGGTCAATATGGTTAACAATTATGATACGGGGCTGAGTGTTATATAGAGAATTATGTAGATCTTGATCGCTATTATCAGCTGAGGAGGAGAACAGTTTCCGAGATGTGCATGATTCTTCATACCATAGAAAGTTGAAACAAATCATAATTGCTTTATTTTTCACAAAACGTTGAGACTCTTTTTAAAAAAACATAAAATGAACATTATTTAAATCTGTAACATACAATAGCTTTTCACTGTAAATAAAGCTTCTTTGTGAGAAACTACAAGATATATATATGCAATTATAGACTGTATTACTGTATTTTTTGTGTATTTCTATACTATCTTTTTCGTTTGGCAATTTTGTTTATTCATGATTTTCTTTCATCTTTTCAAATCTCTTTTTTGAGTCATTCATTTTCATGCTCTCTGTCGATGACGATTACTGTTGCACAACGTCATTGTCCAATAATTTTCAGAAACCGAGGAATATTTTTAGTGAAACTTCTAGATATTAGCCTGCGTCGCAGCCAGTCTAAACCTCCGGTACATACTGTAATAAAAACTGACACGTCCGCCGTCTGCACGCAGGCTACTAGATATATGCATGTTTTAAAGTTTTGGTTCAAAATTTCAGGACGGCGGATCCGAGTTAACTCTGATGGTTTTATGGTACCAGATGTTATCATAAAATCAAATTACCATCACTACGCGCGGCCAAATAATCAGCTGCCATTTCTAAAACGTTCTCTTTAGCGGGCGGTAAATGTATTTGCAGCCCGCACGTCGACCATTTGGCCCGCGAAAAGGGACGTTTAATCAAACGTTCAATATTTTGGACGATTTTTGTAGTGATGATAATGATAATGACATGACCTTTGTCGGACATATATAGTTTATTTATGGACTCTTAGCATCATTTGCGCACTTGCTCCGCTCGGGCGCAAATGGTGCTACTCAGGCCACAAATAAATTTTATACCTTCGAGAAGTCATGTTATTGTGCTATTCAAATTATCAAAACTTAAACAACAGTTCATTTCTGAGTACTGACCTTCTGCAAATCATAATTTCGACTACCATACATCCGCCCGTCCTATTCGTGTGGTATTAATTTTGTTTTCTTTCTTCAATTTTCCTTTTTTGTCTTCTTTTTAGCTTTTTGCATTGTTATTCTTTCTTTCCAGCATTAACTCGTGCTTGATACTGCGAACTATTTTATTTTTAACCATATCTTTCATTAAATTTCCTAAATAAATGCCACCCGTCTCGATTACACTCCTTTTTTTGTATAAGAACCTTTTTTTTATAAGAACGTCAGACTGAAAATTGGCCAAAATTTAAGAACACAACTACCGAGGCTGAGGAATGGCCGAGAACTTTATTTTGCTACGTTACGGCAGAAAATCATCGAATCGGCAAATACTCGATAGTGCAACATTGTTTGCAACTAGAGTAAAATACATGGAAATTTTACAAGAGCAATTTGCAGAACTCATTATTTTCTCTTTTACTCTATCTACTTGTATATCGAATATCGAAGCTCGTATCTTCTTAGATACACATACAGTGTCTGGACAGCAGTCAGTGCCGGACTAAAGTTGTTCTTATCAGTAAAAAAAGCTTGTACACCAGTATGTATAATGGTATTAAGAACATTTTGAGGCTAAAATCCCCAAAATATTTAAGAACATTCAGCCTCGGCCAAAAAATAAGACGTTCTTATAAAGAAAAGAGCGTATTTACAGGTGGCCTTCGCTTATGAATCTGTATTTTTTTCTGTATATTAATATTGTGCATTTTGTAAAATACTGAGTGTAAATAACTTTGTTGTTGTTATTTATTTTGTTTCTGTTCTTCTTTTTAAAAAAACTCTTAAGCAGATTCGGCGTGTTATTGTCAATTTGAATTGACATATTAATAATGTATTCTTTTCTAATAATTTTTCGCCATGTTTTCATCCTAGGTTGAACTTGTGATTGTTCCAAAAGCTGTATTAAACAGGCGAGATCGAGGACGTGAATTAGAAGAAATTAAAGACGAATTTATGGAACAATTTCCGACTCGCGAACAAATCTTTGAAAGTTTTATGGTTAATCAGCGATGGAAGACCTACAAAAGGAAACTTATATCTGACCTCACGGCCAAGAACCTGGCGAAGAAATGTGCTAAGTTTTCTGATGTCCCTAAACTTATCCGAGATGAAAATAAGCATTATTATGATGATAGACTTCTTCACTTGCCACCTATTTATTAGAATAAGATAATGACCACGTTTCTGTGAGTAAATATGAAGTACTAATTAAAAACTGAAATAGAAAAGAGTATCTCCTTTTTCAGTCTACCATGATTCGATCCAAATGCCGATGATATTTTTTTCTTCAGTGCTTTCTTCGAGGTCTTGATGACTTCACATTGTGTTTTCTCAGAAATGACTTTGCTTTCCTGTGATCCAGTGCAGGATTTCCTAAAGCAGAAAGTAGTAGATTTATTGTCGGTCTTACCGTTACCTATCCGATTTCATTAATATTTTCAATTTAGCCTGTTACACTCTCTCATCTGTTTCATTACTGCACTTACCTTTCCATGCTTTGACACAATGCTCTGTATACGTACTTGATACTGTTTATTGTTTCAATATTATCAACTCTGCAATTACTATTTTTAATGGCTTTTTACAATGATTTTCGTTGTTTCCAATTTTTAAGTGTTCTCTATAAATTGTTCCAGCTTTTGATTTTATATTGTTTCCATATTATCAGCTCTAAAGTTACGTCTTCATTTTTGTCACATCGAGGCCTGTTTTTTTGCTGCTCCTTATTTTTTCGGTTGTTTCTTAAAATAGGAAGTAATTGTTAATGACTCGTTAGACAAAACGTTGGTCCATGCCGTTAAAGTATTACCAATGCTTTTACATTGTGCCACATCCAACCCTTTCTTACAACTTTTTCTGTGCTGTTATACCAACTTATCATTTCATGCCTTGACCCTATTACCAATCATAATGATAGTCACCTCTGTCTTCAATCATGCACATCCAGCTCGGTTTTTTCTAAATCAGTTAATACCATTTCCAAGACCAAACCAAACGTTATTAGTAATGTATGCATCAAATAAGCCCCTTTTTGAATTTGGGATGACGTCATAGCTCGTAAATAAAAATGTAGATGTATAAATTTTCTTTATTGCCTTAACCCTTTTAAAAATACACAAGGGTTTTTGACAAACATATGTACACAAAGTACACAAAGGGAGGATTCTACCATATTGTCAAAAGCAAGCACATTAATTCATTCATTTTTTCCTTTTAGTTAAAACGTTTCTTAGTTTAAGCCTAACAAAACTTCCAGATCCATGGTTACATAAAAAATTAGAAGCTTTTCTTGGCTTTTGCTTTGTAGTCTCACAATTTGATGAATTCATTGTCGCACAAAAGAAAGTATTTACTCATTTTATTGTCAGAACATTTTTCCTCAGAATGAAAATCTAGAAATTCGCAGCTTGTCTTCAAAAAAGGGCTACTTTGATGTATACTATACTACTAAGAGTTTTATTCAACTATGATTGGTTTTTATACGACAGCCCTTTCTCATATATGCAGCCACACATTTCAATCAATTCAAGCCTAGCTGTTATTACCTTTATTGGGAATCCATGTTTTTCGATTCCCCAGTGAATCGCTATAGTATTTCTCATGAGCATTTTCATATTTCTCGCTTGTCTGCTCCACACCTTCCTGGTGCTGCTCTATGGTGTCGTGGATATTCTCATTATATCGTTCGTGATATGATGTATGTTGTTCGTGGCTTGTTTCACTATCTTGGCTTACGTGTTCCATATCATGACGGATCATCTCTTTGTATTGTTCAGCGGTTTCCGTAGAGTATTCGTAGCCGTTTCCTAGCTGTCCCAAGTTGAAATCCACAGCAAAACTGAATATTGCGCTTAGTAGAATGACTCCAGGTTTCGATGTTTTCATGATCTATCAACACTAAACACAGTTACTACGTCCACCACTACTACTACCTGACTACTACTACTACTACTACTACTACTACTAATACTACTACTACTACTACTACTACTACTAATACTACCATTACTACTACTACTGTTACTACTACATGTACAACTACTACTACTACTACTACTACTACTGTTATTACTACTACAACTACTACTACTGTTATTACTACTACTACTACTAATACCACTGAGCTATGATATAGTACTACTACCACCACCACCACCACCACTACTACTATTACTACTACAACTGCTACTTCTATTTCAACTGCTATATACTTCTATTACTACTACTACTACTACTACTACTACTAATAATAATAATAATAGTATACTGTATATTTATCTCAAGTGCCGACAGCATGCTGAATTACAAAGACAGATCTTGACTCGAATAAAATTTGAAAAGAAATATTGTTTCATAGGATTACAAATACAGTGCTATTGGAATAACGGTGCTGTTGTCAAAGACATTGACAAAAAAGCCATTTACTCGATTACATGTCTTTTTTTCGAGAAACTACAAAAAACTTGGTCTGATTACTCAATCAATCCCACAAGGCAAGGCGGAAAATGATAATCTTCTTTCAAGAGCGTTTTGAAATTGTTGCGTTTTCGATGAAAACACTTAGCGTTTTAGTCAGTTACGGAAGGCCTAAATGCAATAAGATGTAATCGTATTTTAATGTAAACACATTCCTATAAACGGAACTTAAATAGAAATGATCGATGTCCGAGTGATCAATATGATAACACAATAAATTGTTGGATAGGCCTCGTAACAAGCTTCCAAGTAACGAAAAATGCTAAAGATTCGCTGAGTTAAAAACTATAGATTTAACCGTAAATGTTCCTAATAACTGCTTGGGATTCCACTAAAAAAGACAAGAGACTTCTACTCTCTGGCAAAGCTAGAAAAAATATTCTTGTTAGGTCTTGACATGTCAAACGAGACTATTGACAAGCTAAATGGAAAACTAATACCAGTAAAGAACAACTTGAAGCTAAGTATCCATACCTAAGCAACGCCCTCTGAAGGTCAGTTGACAAGACCTTCAGTTCTTCATTTATCAAGGTGTATGGCGACGATAACACTTGTATTCTGTGTATAAAGGGTGAAATAGTTCGAGGTCACTGAATTCGAATTAAGCAACAAAGGCTTTGAATCTGAATCAGGTTGTATTGTTTTATTTAAGAAATTTACTGGTGGCATTTTCTTGTAAACTTGTGGGAAACACTCCTGGATATCTAAACCGATATGCAACGCTACAAATGCAATGGTTAAAAATTCTACAATGCAAGTAAATTAAAATCGTACAACAACTGGGAAGAAAATGTAAAGATATGTTAGAAGTCAACGCGCAACATTAATTGTCCAAAAGAATTTTGTTCAAAAGGTTCCGCAACAGCAAGAGATTCCTACTTCAAGAGCCATGGTGTTGAGTTACGAGTGTCATGTGGTAGCTTGTCCACGAGTTTGTATAGGTAATAGCATGATTTATAGTGAGCATCACTACATCAGGCATATACACCACGAGTGATATTTTGAAATTGTTATACGTACACGCTTTTATAAGAACCATTCAATTTTGCCAAGGCTTGTTCATAATCTTTAGGCGACCTCAGCCTTAATTTGTTCTAAAATTGTTCTTGTTTCTGTTCGTGGTTTTACTGAACAAAAAGCAAAATAAAAATAAGGCATTAGAAAACGAAACTCCTTGCGCCACACATGTATTATAGGGCTCAATGAATTTAGAGGCGAACTACCTTCACTGTTGAGTAGTCTTTAAGGCCGAGATTACAGTGAATGCTTTATAGTGTATCGCAAAGTTAAATTACGAGTTTCAGTCAATTTCCTTCCAGAAAAATTTATATTATTCTTAGTTATTGAGCATCGGCCTACCTGAGCTTGTTTTTATATTGTTCTTAGATTTTGGCCAATTTGAGCGGCCTCGTTCTTATAAAGTTATACTTAAAGAAAAACGTGTAATTTGGGACAATTTTGAAATTTCTTAAGTGGTATTACTGACCAAATATCAGATACAAAGTTTGCTATTATTTGTTTATACTATATTACCCGGGAAGGTAACATCCGTTTTTTTCGTCGTACCGCGAAGAGCTCTTGTAACCCTGTTTCGCTTCATAAGCAAGCAAATTTGATTGTGTCGAAATTCTTCCTTTCGGCCAATCTGGACCAGATATTAATTCAGATCGATGTACACTTCTCTTTCTTGAACCTCTTCAACTACAAAATTTGGAAGTCTTTCCGCCAATATTTTTGAACTCGCTTAACGACATTATTTCTTGATTTTGGCTACCATAGCAACTGTGACTTTCACAGGTAGGTATTTCAGACTAAGCTGAGCTAGCACTTCTCTTATATATGCCAATCAAAATGTAGAAATTTCTCAGGAAGAATTGTAAGAGTAATAATAGTAATATTATTATAAGAAAATGGTAATAGTAGTACTTAATATACTATTAATATAATATTTATGGTATTATCAGTAGCTAGTAATCTAAATTATATCCAGAGGAAAACAAACTTCTTGTTGTTATTATCGTACTAGTACTGCTGCTCAAGCTGCCCCAAGATCTGCCGATCTAGGATTGGCCTTTTTAGCTATCAAAAGACTTATCACAACTAAGGGTGTGTTTAAATGATACCGGATCAAGCCTCGTTCCGGAATAAAGTCGCCCAGATTTCTTCATTCCCCTCTTGTAACTCTGCATTTGAGTGCACAGTGTGTTTACACAACTCCGGAACGAAAGTGAAGCCATTCTATCCCTGAATCATATAAACGGAGATCGAAGCTTATTCCAGGACAAGACCAATCTCGTTCCCAGAGCCTTCGGTGAACTAAAACGTATAGCGCACACCTAGTTTTGTGTTTCTTTGGTTGTCTGCTGTCTTGTTGCAGGCCCTCGACTTATTTCGGCTTCCTTCGAGTGCGAGTTCCTTTTGGAAATTTTTTTATGTACACACAAAGCCATTTTTTTTTGTTCCAGACTGAAACTCGATCCGGTATCATATAAATGCACCCTTATAGGACTCACTCCTTATTATTTGATTTTCAAAAGCGAAGAATCCGCAGTCAGTAGTAACAGCAGTAGCAGCATTAGTAATAGTAATAATGGTAGCAGTAGAAATAATGTAATGGTTATGTGGAAAAAAGTAAATACAGGATTCTAAAAGTTAGTAATAATAGCAGTAGTAGTAATTAATGGTAGCAATAGCGGCAGCGCCATGCGAATTAGACTACGAGCAGTCCCTATTTTTCCTCTTTAGTTCGTTAAAACAAGATGGCAGACTAATAAACGAGCGAGAACTGGGGCGAAGACAAAAAATAACAAGCAAGGGGGTGGGGGCGGGAGAGAGAGAAAAATAGGGACTACAGACAGCTCACTCAAAAAAAATCTTTTACGCCCACTTGTCACGGCTCGTTAGTCAATCAAATTTAATTTACCGTTATCCAATCAAATTCTCCACCTTGAGTG
>JAOBYJ020193921.1:3402-16867 GCA_025403565.2 Palythoa heliodiscus | reverse complement strand
AACGAGACATCACACCTAGAACAAAAGATCATAACCGTGACCGTGCACCCAACATGAAACAAAGCAGCATTGTAATCCTCTTTGTACTTTGCTAAGTTTCATAACCAGTCCACTCTACTAACTATAGACTAACGAGACATCACACCGAGAACAAAAGATCATAACCGTGACTGTGCACTCAACATGAAACAAAGCAGCATTGTGATCTTCTTTATAGTTTGCTAAGTTTCATAACCAGTTCACTCTTCTGTGATGCCACGAGGCACGAGGACGCAAGGTAACAGGTAACATAGTTTTTTCGGCATATACACCGGCATATGTAAATCCTAACCCTAACGCTAACCCTAACTCTAACCCTAACCCTACATATATGCCGGTGCATCCATGGCATTTTACCATGAAGGATAAACCGTTTTTTCCATTTGATTCAATTCGGTCACACATCGTTGCCGAGCCTCTAAAGCGCATACGTAGAATTGATACCGTGTGACTGGAAAACCACCCAGCGTCTTCATTCCCCTTGATCAGCGGTCGGGAAACAGCGACCTTGGAAAGATCCGATTGGAAATCTAAAGATATTGGATCTCCGGTTGAATTGCGCATGTGTAGCCACAAAAGCAAACAGCGCCCCCTCTTCAACCTCCTCTTCAAGAGACGGTCAACTACGCTTTGAAAGCAGTTGGTAAAGAAAATATCACGTTGAAAGAAAAACAACTTGCCACTCTCAAGCTCGCTGTACTTGATAAAGATGTTCTGGCCGTTCTACCAGAGGGTTTCGTTAATTCTTGGTAAATCTTTTTATGCCCACCGGGAAGCCTTGGTGGAAAGTAAACAAGTTCTTAAATTGCTAAAAAAAGAAGAATTTCAAAATCGAATTCAAGCGATCTTAGTGGACGAGGCACATCTTGTCGCGGACTGGTATGTACATTTATTAATGCAATACATTTATTAATAAAATCTTACATGTTAGAATCAAAGTACTGTCTTGTTATTGCCCAAAGATATGGCAAAATACGGCCCATTCCTACTGGACTACACTGTTCTTCTCAAAAACATTGTCATTACAGGCGCGAGCAATCCCTCCTTCCCACTCGTCCCGGGCAAAATCCCGGGCAAACCTCGGGCATTTGAAAACATTGGTCAAATTCCCGCCCCAGTGGGCAATTTTCGTTGGCAAATGCCCCTTCCCCGTTCCTACTATGAAGATCAAATGCCCGGCCCCCCAGTCCATCAGATCAATATACAAAAATATTAGTTAGAACTGTATAAGACAACAGGAACACAAACTAAACAGAACATTGTGCATCTACCGAGCTTTTAATACTCTCCACCCCGCCTATCACGTATATTATAGTGGTTGTTCTCTGTTTCTTCTTCTTGTGGCCTTCGCCTTCTCCTCACCCCTTGCTTGCCACTTCCTGATCTTAATATCGTCTTACAATGAGGCAACACTTCTTTTCGAGGCTTCTCAAGGATGGAGGACCTGAAGAGTTCCTCTTGAAGGCCCCTTCGATGATTTCCGACCGCAGTAAAGCCCGTATGGCTTTCTTGCTTTCAGAAATGTAAGGGCCTGAGCACGGCTTACTGCAACAGTCCTTACAAATTTGTCCCCAAGGCTTTTCGCCGTCTGTCACCGGGTTCGCAAGACACACGATCGAAAGAATTGGTCACGTACCTCAATAGTCGCATGGTATATAAATGAATAATTCTCAAGTTTATCTATTAAGTCACTTTAATTAAGTTTATGTTTTATATACTCATGAGTCGAACGTGAACTGTCATATGGTCTCATGGTGAACTGACAGGGTCACGAAATGAGACACTCCGACCGGACAAAGCTAATGGTTTTGTTTTTATCGGTCTTTTATGGTCGATATACGCTCTTATTCCAAAATGTTGGTGTTTGAAACCCTTGACATCTGAGCGCCGTCGGAAATAACGCCAGGATGTTACGAGGCAAGATTTTTGTTGTTTGCAAATACCCGGGGGGCCGGAACATTATTAACTGTCAAATGTCCGGCCCTCCTGGTCTCATCTTGTGTTAAATGCCCAAGTAAAGGTTTGCTCACGGATAGAACTGACTCGCACACAAACATCTGGTTTCCTTGGAGTAGTTTCTGGTGGATTTTTCGCCATTTTGCAGTGCTGGTCCTGGGCTACTTCCGTTGCAAATATACCAAATAAAATGCAGGGCTGGCACTACGACAATTCGACAACTTTATTGGCAAATATTTCGACTAGTAGAACTAGTCTTCTTCAGTGCTAGAGTGAAAATAAAAGAAAATAACGGCACACGTATCTCTGCCACAAAGAGATCCGACAAAGAAAAATCGTTGGTTTTCGTTTTTGTGTGGTGTAGTCCTCTGCACTCTAACGGATTTATTTTCTGCTTTCGCTGATATGCATTGTTTTCTGAAAACCAATCGAAATCGCTCTTCAAACGGAACTTTTGAGAGTCGCTCGTCGAATCGAGGTAGGAGATCGCTCGAAAGCCTATTCTCGTTCCCAGAGCCACGATCATTTTGGTCAGTGCCAAAAGGATGGTGGCTCTGGGAACGAGAATGTCGAAAGTCTTGTTATCGGGCCCGCGAACATTGGCAGGGGTCTGTTGCTTAGAAATAAATTAGTACTCTAGTCTAGCACACTCGGCCACTTAACCCACTTCCCGTAAACTGGATATGAACAGATAACCTCTGAAAAATATTTTAAAAACTTAACCAAACAAAACATAAGCTCTCCGACAGCTCCTTTAAAGCAAGGAAGGGGAAAAAATAAGCGGCAAACGAAAAAAAAAAGTACTGCAAAAGTGTTCGTGCTGTGGAATGTTCCTTCCAAGTGCGATATGACCGTTTAGACCAGTTACAAGGAATTTGTAACAGTCTCCTTCGTTTATTCGAAAGATTACAAAGTGCTTTAATTAAAACTTGACGAATTTTCCTTTAACGACTAGCACATGCTCAAATTGAATTACTCGAAAATTTACCTTCGACCGCGAAAGGGAGCAAGGGAAGGGAGTTGTTCGGGAAAAGGGGGTACCCCAGATCATATAAATGGGACCTAAATTGGTCCTTTCACATCTCCACATGAAATCAAAGGAAACTGTGAATGAGTCGCGGACACATTGCATTTTACTGGGGTTCTGAAAATAATTAAATTTCTTTTTACAAAAACATACATTTTTACATATAAACATAAACCCAGATAGAGTTGAAATCACTTGGAACTACATTGAAACCCTGCCTTACGACCACCTCGTTAATACGACGACCTTGTTATTCCGACCACGTTTTTTTGGTCCGGCAAAATGCCCATACATTTTTTTATAAAAAGACCCCGTTAATACACCAGTTAATGCGACCAAAGATCCCAACGAGCATATCTCAGCCACTAATACACTCGAAAAGTGGCAGTAGAAAATAAAATGCAAAGGGACTGGCTGGAGCGCAGGGCAACCAGTCAAGAGTTACAGATTTTTTCCCCAAATCATCTTCATAAATGAAACTGGAGTCCGCTGCTCATGATCTTAATTTTTTAAGTACGTGCAGCACTTCGTTCCCGTTTGTTTGGTTTCAGTAGCTATTGTCAAAACAGTTCTGCTTCAGTTAAAGAATATTTTATCGTTTGAATGCGATGTAAATGCTTGAGAACAGTTGTTTGAAGGTGATACACGTGCAATACACAATGAAGCCATGCGTTTACATTTCTTACATAACACACTTTATTATGTGTAGTCATATATCGAATCGAAGTTAGTAGCTGTTTCTACACTGCAATTCAATATATCCCTAATATACATTACGATTCATCGACATTCCACTTTTCTTTTACATTTGCTTTATATCAGATTTTGATTTAGATTTTTTCCCAAGGAGCGACTGTTATAAATAATGCTGGTTGTTGTAGATCCAAACAGGTGCCCCTTCCCTAATAACTACGTTTTTGTCACAACTATATTTTATACAAAGAAACTTTTCACTTTTCAGAAAAACACAATTTAGAATGTGTCACATCCTAACTTAATTGGTAATTTTACTGAATGAAATTGTTTATTTATAAATTACGACATTGCTTATAACTCAACTGTCTTTCATTCATAGCCTCTAGCTACCTGACACTTGCAATTCTGTCTGTTTCTTTTCCTATTTCAGTTCGTGAGCGAAATATCCTGTGTTTGGCACCCAAGTGTTCACGACTCCTAAACTGTGCAGGGCTGCAGACGACATACTGGTAATGGGTCTGAGACGTGTCCTCAGAATGTGTGAGGGAACTCACTCTGGAGGTAGACCTGGGAATTAACATCAAACATATTTTCTTCAGCCATTTATGCTGTAATGAGTCCGTTGCAGCTAGAGGTCACACACAGTATAAAATCCAACATATTGAAAGGCAAAAACATGTGACAATGCCCCACTGGGAAAAGTAAAACGAGAAATCACAATTTTCTAGTTACTCATGTTTTGTCTTGGATTCTGGCATATTCTTTTGTCTTCCAGTTTGGCGTATTTTGTACCCTGTTATCTCTAGCTGCAAAGGGTCTAGTACAAGACAGCAAGCTGAGCTTGAAAAAAATTCTGAAACCATCAGGAAGTCAGTAAAAAGAACAAAAATAGCAACTCGGTTAAAAGTTCATTAATATAGATTCTCGTCTAATTATACGTTTAACTTTGACCTTATATCTTCAGTTTCAACCAAAGGGTGTCTTTCCAAATCTGATCAGCATGCATACTCCAAATTAAGTTATAGAAACAGCTATTTCAAAAAAGGTTGCTCCTGTAATCCATGATGCATGGTCCACGTTTCATAGCCTGCAGGGCATTATGGTAGATCGTTTGTGTGAGCGGGAATTTCATGTAATCTAACTGCTCAAAAGCTGAAAATAATAGGAAAAATAGAGTATTCAATGAATTTCATGTAGGGAATGAACAATAGCTAATAACGGCTCCACAAAAAGCCGAAATCAAACAACTCGCCAACAAAAATCTTCCGAGTACGGAGCAGGCATACTTCAAACTACGCTTGATCCCATAATGCACCCGACGCTATGAAACATGGATCATGTATCATGGATCACAGGTCTAAGGAACCTTAAAATAGCTGTATAAGCCATCCCGGCAACATCACCAGGTCAACTGAGAATAGCACAACTATGTGCTGATATAGTGCACTTCACTTAAGTAAAATCTACAATAAAAGAAATTAACTAAGTCAAAAATAATTAAAAACAAACAATAGGACAAAAGATTTTAAGTCAAGGTTAAACACTTTACCTTAACAGAGTCAGATTGTTTGTTTAGGGCAGGTGCAAGTTCTTTTTATGAAAAGCATTTCAAAGATAAACCATTCTGGTTTTCTATTGAAACTGCTTTCGACTTCCGGTGTTTTTAGCCAGGTGGTGACTTTTATTGTGTTTAAACTATATCGGCATACAGTTGTAATGTTCTCAGTTGACCTGATGATATTGCTGGGATGGCAATGAGACATTGTCATCTTATAAAGTTATGTTTTCTGATAAATTGATTACCCAAAGTTTTGTTCAAGAATATAATACAAGCAAACGATATCGCACAGCACAACAAAGCCACTGTTGCAATGTCTTGAGGGTAGAATGACCTGGACTGAGAACATAATAAAACTCATTCTTTGCAGTTTCTGTGTAACACTTGAAATGCTGACGTTATGACACCACCTTCGCGGTTATAAACACAATTTAAGTAATTACAAAAGAGAAATCTAAAAACAGTTCAGACTTCTACTGAATTTTTTTGAGGCTTTTCTTTCACAATTACATAAATTTTGTTCAACGATGAAGATCGTATCATAATGTCATTGTTTAGATGTCAGTGTTTTTATCATAATGTTATTGTTTATATGTCAGTGATTTTATCATGTCATTGTTTATTTGTAAAAATAGAAAAAAAAGTAAAATCCAGATGGGTATTATAACAAAACCCTTCACAGTAACACTTGAAATAAAAAACTTCAAAGCAATTGCTATAATAAATAGTGCATAGGATCTAAATATATAGTTCTTTTAGTGCATGATCTTAGTACACTAACTGAAGAAATGAGAATAGGTATTGATTTAGAGAACTTACGATATTATAAACAGTAAATTGTAAGACCATCCATAGGGACCACATAACTTCCTGGTAAAAAAAGGTAATGGAAACTTATTCAGTACATGGAAAATTAAGTTAATAATTTTAATTATTTTTGGTTTCAATTTGTAATGAGTTATTTGTTTTAACAAATAGCACATTACCACTGAAACCAAAAATATTCAACTTCATAACTGGACAAAATGAGCATCCAAATATTCTTAAAAAGTTTTCTAACAACCCACGTTTTTGTAAATTCTTATCTTTGACTTATTTTCTCTTGCTTTGCATACTGCGAGTGTATATCTCCAAATATTTGGGAAAGTGAAGCAAAGGACTACAAAATATTATTTCGTCATTCTGTCGATGGTTTATGTTTAATTATTTCAAGTATTTTTCTAGTTCACTTGGCCCATTTAGCTCTGTTTGGTGACCCTTTTTGTGTGTGTTGTCACAAATTTTGGTGCAAGGGACAATGTATTTGAATGCTGAAGGTATATATTTCTAGAAAGATTTGGATGGATCAAATGCTCTCTTAGGTAATCACTAGTGCTTCCTTGGACAGCTTTACATGTGTTTTCATGGTGGATTGAAAGAATAAATTCAAAAGCAATGAGAAAATATACAACTGGGTAAAAACTATGAAAATTTTAGGGTATCATCACAGATAAAAGGAATATCTTGGTTATCAAAAACATTTAAAAGTAGTGAATTCATAGACAGCTTACTGTAAATTTATGCCGCAGGCAGTGTTGGAATACACTTGTAAGCGTTGAGGTTGAAAGCTTCCAGGGCAGAATAATTATTTACAACATAAATAACAAATTCAAAAATCAGTTTAGTCTTATAAGTTGGAAATATTTCCAGAGATTTAGTTTCAACTGTCTTTTTCAGAAAATGAAAAACCTTAATGCCAGAGAGAAACAAATATTTTCATCAGTTGTAATTAAGTATTGCAATACCTTATCTTTTTGCCCTCCACACCCTCATACGTTGTATTGAATATTGCTGTAAACTGCAAGAAACAGAAAGAAAGAATATGAGGACTAAATTTACACCCTGGAAACTACAAACTGATTCAATGCATTTTTATTTTTTTACATAAGTAAAAAAATAAGTTATTAAATAATGGGACAAATATTTGGTAGATTTTCAAAACTTTTTTTGGAAATTGTTTAGAAAGGCTTAAATTCTAAGAAGATAAAATTTCTTGAAAGGTGATATATACAGTTTAAAACAAAAAGCAAGTAGCATTTCAAGTTGGTTTCAACTGCTTGTTCTTTTTAAAAATAACATTTTCCAAAAACACGTTTTTTTGAAAGAAAAGTATTAAAAACACTGGAAGCCCATTCTCAGAACACATATTGTTGCAAAATTTTCCAGAAGAGGATACCCTATCACCACAATCATCACTATCACCACTATTATCAGAAAACAGTGAATGTTAGACGTCCAACGATTGTGCATGAAGAAGCCTAACAGTTCTAGGCGAAACGTCGCTAAGTTTCAAGATTAATGTCCAGTAATAGTTTTATTTTATTTATTTACCACTATCATCACTACCATCAGTATCACCACTATCATCACTATTATCAGAACCACCACTATCATCACTTTCACCACAACTATCACTATCACCACTATCATCAGTTTCACTACTATCATCACAGACTATTATCAGTATCACCACTATGACGTGATTTAGAATGCAAGCGCAAACATTCCAAAACCTTTAATGGTAGATAACAATATTTTTCTATACACTCAGACTAGTTTGAAGACAAGCTTATCAGTCCATGATAACTTTTACTAGTGTGCATACTAGCAGACTACTG
This sequence comes from Palythoa heliodiscus, assembly GCA_025403565.2. Lineage (NCBI taxonomy): Eukaryota > Metazoa > Cnidaria > Anthozoa > Zoantharia > Sphenopidae > Palythoa > Palythoa heliodiscus. The sequence continues at coordinate 8,934 of JAOBYJ020193921.1, read as the reverse complement.
CTAACTTTGAATCTTACAATATCATCAATTGTAAACATCATCACCATTAAAAGTTATGGAGTTACTTACCCATTTAGTTGATCTTGCACCAACTGATGTAACAGGCCCATCAATGATTGTGTTTGAAACAACAAAATTGTCCCAAGTGACTTGCGCAGATAAATCTTTCACATCAGCAGTAAAAAAGTTGACATTGTTTACTTTATAAGTAGTCTGTAAAATAATAAACAGCTATTTATAACTTACATGAATTATTTTACATGTAATACTCTATTACTTCACGTATTTTTATCCTGAATATCATGCGCACAAGACCATATTCAACTTAGTATTTAATATATAACTATGTACCAGCTAAACCAAAGGATTTATTTTACATTACTGTATTTAATTTTTTATTTATCATTCTCAAATCATTAATAATTCATCACTTTTCTAGCCAATAAGAATGGCTAATTTGGTCACATGCATGAGTTTTGATACCCAATGAAAACCTTGATAAAAATCACATGTGTTTTGGATGAAATATCTAAACTATGTGCGATTTTCAACTCTGTTTTGATTGGACATCAAGATTCATGCCTAAAAACAACACAAATCAAACACAAGAACAACAGTTTAATGGCTACAGTTATACAGTTCCTTGTATGTCAATTATCGACATGTCGCCTCTTGGGGGCTCATCATTGTCATGACTTCCATCACGAGCTTGCTTAGACAGCCAGTAGTTGAAAATGGTAATTGCAATTCCGTACATTCTCATGTCACACTTTCCCAGTCATAGTTTCTGAAAAACCTCTGGGTTTTACTCTCCTGAACAACTGGCATTCTTTAAAATATCAAGGCTTACTGTACTTATTCTTGCACTTTGCTGACAAAAAAGTTGCTTTGTTAACAAAAATTACTTCAGCCTTCTCCCAAAGCTTTTGGCTCTCAGAACTGCTCTCTTTTTTTTCATGTCATCAAAGAGAAGAAAAACAAACAAAATCTGAATTCGAAATCATCAAATCCCAGCCAAATATGAATAACTTCCACATAAATAATGACATTGCATTCTCACACTTCATCTTGATTGAACTTTATTATTTCAAAGAATTGTCATGTTCGATAGAGAAGTCATTTCAAAAATTCAGTTCTAAATACTTAGAAAACCATGATAAAGACTTCATTATTTTCTCAGTGTTTGGAAGTAATATAATTATATCAAAAACAAGGATGAGTGTTTGATCACCCATTCCAAACACTGAGAAAATAGTGAAGTGAGTGTTTACATGCACTATTAAGCAAGAGTTAGCTTTACTACAAGATCTAGCTCAAGAAATCTGGTGGGGTTGCCCTAGTACTAGGGTAACTCTACCTTGCATGTAAATTGAATGGCAAACCACAATAGACTAGGGGTACCCTGCTAGTTGGGCTGGCCCTAGCAGTTGGGCTATCTTTCTCCAAGTAAACAAGCCCTAAGCAGGGGTCCAAACACTGCTGGACAGCAGACAATGTCTGCCAAATATCAGTAATTGTATGACAGAAAATTACAAGTGCCGGACATGTTGTCAACATGTGATTTTCACAAAGTTTATTCAGTTGTCACAAATGAACTCTCATTTTTTTCCTTGGCAAACCAAAACAAAAAACAAGCACTGGTTGTCAGCACATGGATGGTTCTTTTTGCACATTTTATGGAGTTGTAAGTTTTTGTTTGTCACACATTTCTCTCACTCATATGCAGAGGGAATTCAGAATCAGCAGTCTTTCTGCCAAGAATTGCACCAGCTATACAGTACACAACAAACTGCTTTTAAATGGTACATGAAATGGGCAACTGATCAGCTACGTAATGTTCAAGGTAAATTTAACACAATTTTCCAACAAATTTCAAATCTTCATTTATCAACAAAACACAGTCTCTTCAATCCAATATTCTTTTATTAAAGTGCACCTAACACCAAAACTTTTTTTCGCTAAAATAATGAAGTGTAATTTGTGGAGTAATTTGCCGCAAAAATTTTTTGATTTGGTTAAATCCTCGATTTCTATGGCTTTTCAAAGTGCATAAAAATCCCCTCATCTTGGTTCGCGACTGCGCTTTATGGGGCATGGGTCGATTCCCTTGGAACACAAATTTCGCTATTTACTTGTTTGAGGGAAAGGCTTTGAATGTAGTTGAAAAAAATGCCAGCCAGGTGCATTGTAGGAGGATGTAGCAATATGAGAGACTTGGAGAAAGGTATTAATTTAAGACCAGACTGGGAAGTTGAAAGAATTTGTTCCCAATTTGATGTCAAATCGGGAATCGACCCAGATCCCCATTTGCGCAGTCGTGAACCACCCATTCTCCATTTCAACCAGCCATAGAAAAATCGAGGATTGAACCAAATCAAAAAATTTTTGCAGCAGATTACTCCACAAATTACGTTTTATTTTTTTAGCAAAAAAAAATTTTTGGTGTTAGGTGCACTTTAACTAATGCTTAAAATATCTGAAAATTGTATCACTGATATGTAACTGATTGACTGGCCTCAACCTAGTCACACATTTGTGGCTGATCAATAAATCTTAGTCACAAAAGCACGAATTTTAGTCATAAATGTACCTGTCAGTAGGAGTCACACAAAAATGCTTTTCTATGAATAAGGAATGTATTCAATTTATTTTAAGGCACTAGTAAAGATATTGTCTGGCAGGGTTTTGAAGATGTCCAGTAAGTTTCCTGAATTGTGAGACATTTTGACCAACACTGTCAAAAAAATATTTTGGCCCCTGTTAAGTGGTTGGCCTTGAGTCAAATTTCAGCTAAAGAACTGATTACAATATAAATTATAGTACATAAATTATGTACAGTGTAGATATATTGATTATCAGACAATTATTGTAAAATAATGTCTTTTCAACACAAATTTTCCAACACAATTCTCACCTTAAACATAATAAATGGTACTGATTTATTTGTCATTGGGATTGAGATATTATAAGCATCTGCTGCAGTAATGGTGACAGATATTTCCCTTGGGAAAAGTAAAAATGCCACAACTGCACTCAGCATCAGGCAAAGAGCGATGGCAATGCAAATTTTCAGTTTCCTAGCAGAAGGAAAACACAAAATATTAACAATTAACCTGCTACAGTGTAAGTCCAAAAATATCATATAATATCAAGAAAAGTCCAAATTTTGAATCAACTGCTGAAACCCTATAAACAGACCATTCATTTTGCTTTTCTGGAAGAGTAGAAATGATTGATCTAATGTCCAATCTAACTTTTGAACCAGTTGATAAAGCCTTATAAGTGACCATTTGTTTTGTTTGCCTTGAAGAGTAGAAATGATTGGTGTTATACATCCTAACTTTCGAACCAAAAGAGGAAGCGTAAGTACTCAAATTAATAATTACAAAACTATTTATTTGTTTGTCTTGAAAACTACAATGATTGGTGTTATTCAATCTAAGTAGATTTAACAATGCAACTTGTTTATTTAGTACAACAATCAATCAAGCCCTTCTCAATGGCAATTTGTTTTTGTGCAGCTTATATGCTGTTCGTTCTTATTTTTCAATGTTTAGAAGTGATGCATCATGTTTTTGAAGCTAAAGCCAGGTTGATTTCAACTGATACTTCATTGACTTATTTGTTGCAGCAAGTGAAAGTATTCTGTCAACTCTAAATCATTAATTTACACAATTATGTCAGGGAAAAATTTAAAATTCCTGACATATAGTTTGTAATATACTGTAACAGTTATACTGTAAATCTAGTCACAAAAGCACAAAAGCATTTTGGTTTTGCATGCACAAATTTGACATTAGTGCATCCAAATGGAAGCATACTGGACACAACTAAGTTTAAAAATTAGAAACAGCTAAAAACTAGTTGAAAAATGTCTAAAAAAAGGTGAATAGTTGACTTTATTCATATCTGGTTGGCATCTTTAATTTTGTGTTATTTCCCATGACATCTTAATGTGGGCTCAAATATTTAGGTGGTAATGAGGCATTGCGCATCCCGAGCGAAGTGATTGTTTGATGGCAAAAGGAATCAGATACGAAAAAAATGTTTGCATTTCAATGATTTTCAAAGCACACTGCAGAGAAAACAACTGGTTCTTGTTCTCTTATTGAAAATTTGATCGTATGGAAGTATAGAAGGAGTTGATTTGTTGTCAAAATCACTTCAACTATGAAACAAACAACATGTCAAACTCAAAGCAAAGTTGTATCCCATTCATGCCAATTCATCCTGCTCCAATTAAAGCTGCTAGTCATGCTAGATCGCCTCCAGCTGATTATCATCCCCCAACAAAAGCCAGCAGGAAATTCTGTAGTTCCTGTTTCAAGAATTTAAGCGGTTTGAATATAATGAAGGCCAGATGAGATGTCGCCTTTGCTGTGAGGCCAAAAAGAATAATCAGATGGCAAGCAGTTAGATCAACACTGAATATTAGCATGTACCGGTAAATGTTTCACTTCATATTTCATTTAGCTAATAAATTGAGCTTTTGAAAGAAAATTTGTCTGCTTTTACCTTGTGTACTTATACAGTTAAATTGCTCAGATTTCACCTGGCAAAATAGTATGTTTCATTAGAACAAAGCCAACTTTTTTATGAAATTTTTTAAACATCTCTGATTGGTTTTAGTCAACATCTCAATAAAAACTAACTAATAAAATTGCTGAAGAATTGTTTTGTTGCCATGTAAGAAAAGAGAGACGAAATTAATCTTAGTCTGAATCTGATAGCAAGTGCACTGTAATAATGCTAAGTACTCACGTTCGATGTGGCCTTAGTCTGTTATCTCTAACTGGAATAAGTGCCACTAAATGTAATATGCTAAATACTCACATTCGACGTGGCCTTAGTCTGTTATCTCTAACTGGAATAAGTGCCACTAAGTGTAATATGCTAAGTACTCACGTTCGACGTGGCTTTAGTCTGTTATCTCTAACTGGAATAAGTGCCACTAAGTGTAATATGCTAAGTACTCACGTTCGATGTGGCCTTAGTCTGTTATCTCTAACTGGAATAAGTGCCACTAAGTGTAATATGCTAAGTACTCACATTTGACGTGGCCTTAGTCTGTTATCTCTAACTGGAATAAGTGCCACTAAGTGTAATATGCTAAGTACTCACGTTTGACATGGCCTTAGTCTGTTATCTCTAACTGGAATAAGTGCCACTAAGTGTAATATGCTAAGTACTCACGTTCGACGTGGCCTTAGTCTGTTATCTCTAACTGGAATAAGTGTCACTAAGTGTAATATGCTAAGTACTCACGTTCGATGTGGCCTTAGTCTGTTATCTCTAACTGGAATAAGTGTCACTAAGTGTAATATGCTAAGTACTCACGCTCGACGTGGCCTTAGTCTGTTATCTCTAACTGGAATAAGTGCCACTAAGTACTCATATTCGACGTGGCCTTAGTCTGTTATCTCTAACTGGAATAAGTGTCACTAAGTACTCATGTTCGACGTGGCCTTAGTCTGTTATCTCTAACTGGAATAAGTGCCACTAAGTACTCATATTCGACGTGGCCTTAGTCTG
>JAOBYJ020192873.1:0-16927 GCA_025403565.2 Palythoa heliodiscus | reverse complement strand
ATTACAAATTACAATTTACAAAAACGCCTGCCTAAATAAATAAGTTTTCAAATTTAATTTAAAAAGATTAAAAGACTTTTCTTGGCGGAGAGAATTTGGCAAATCATTCCAAATTTTCGGACCTGCCACTGATATTGCGCGATCTCCATAGCTGACAGTGTTTGTTTTCGGTACTACCAAAAAATTCTGTGTTGTAATTGTTGTTGTTGTTGTAAAGTAATATCAAGCATTCAAAATGTCTGTCCACACATAACATTTGGGGCATTACCATATGATTCCTAATCCACCATTTTCGCACCTTTTCCATAGTCACTAACTATTATAATTCCCTTCACCCTATCCTTACCGTTCCAATCAGAATTCAAAAAAGCAAGGAGTTTAGGGTTTTATTTTAATCTTTTAGGGCCAAGATTTACAGTGTTTGTACTGTAGCATAGCCTCGGAGCAATAAGCAATTTCATATCTGAGTCTTACCGAGAATCGTTAAATTTCGCTACTTCAACGCGTTTAGTTTTTTCTCAATAACACAAAAAAACGTGATCGAGTTTGAAAGATTTTTTTACGTTTTCATGGTAACACAGAAGGGAAAAAATTAATTGGCTAATTAAGCTCTTTTGACGTTCGGGGGTCAGTTCCGTTGGAAGAGTTTTGTGACCCATCCTCAGCTCAGTCTTGAGCTTTTCCGAAAATCTCCTAATGTTTCATTCAAAACTTTTAAATGAGTTTTATCTTTAAATAACGTTTGTTAGATCATCGGGAAATGGCATATCTTTGTTTCTTTTCCTTCCATTTCAATATCTTCTATAATCTTGTCGTTTCGCATGTGTACAGCTAGTACCTCCATTAGTAAGCTAATCAGATATGGAGAAAGGGGATCGGTTTGTCTAACACCTTTTAAAATCTTAAAATAAACGCTTGTAAAGCCGTTATTCATTACGCAACTTTCAATATTACAGTAAAACGTTTCCACCCCCCTTATAAAAGATGGATCGAAACAAAAGGAAACCAAAGCGAAGGAACGTTCAATGAACAGAATTAAATGTATTTTCGAAATTAATGGTGACCATTAAGCCTTTCATTTTAAATTCCTTTGTGCATGTCATAATATCGTCTATTGCCCTTACTCTTAATGCATCGAAGGCTGATCTGCCCTTTACATTGACAAAATGATTTAAACACGGCATCACACTCATTAATCTTGTAACTAGTGCTTTCGAACCAATTTTCGCATCAACACTAATTAGTAGTAAGATAGGTCTCCAATTCCTTAGTCTTTTTTCTCCTTTTTTCCATGAATTTTATCATTTCTTGTCTATCATGTTTATCACCATTGGAGTAGTTTAGAGATTTCGTTAGGTCATTTCCTACAACTGACCAGAAACATTTAATATATAACTCTACTGTTAAGCCGTCATTTAGTCTCAAGTATTTACCTTTTGAAAATGATTTTACGGCCTTGTATCATTCACTTACTGTGAGTTCCGTTCTTCTTCGCAAATGATTTTTTATTCCTCATCGAGCTTTGGAAAATTCTATAGAAATATGTCGTGTGCGCCGCTTTGGCAATGTTTACAACTTAATAGTTTTTCATCTCCTTCGTTACTTCTCTTGGATTTGATGTTAATTTGTTGTCCTTGTTACATGTTTTTCTGACACTGCTTTTTTCATGTTGTTATTAATTATATAGATTTAAAGAATATTTTGTATTTTTTTCACCTTTAACCTACTAGCGTAGAAATGTGCCACTTATCATATTATGGTAGATATCATCAATTCCTAGGTAACAATTTCTAGCTGTTATAAATACAAATTTCCTTCATTAGGATCATTATCAACTTTAATTTTCAGTTCTTTGAGCTGAGATTCAACCTATTGTTGGATATTCCTTCTTCAGTAATCGCGTACCAGACTATATAACTGTCCGATAACTGTTCGACTGACACATTAACTTCACTTGACTCTGAAGATGACTTCCTCCCAGGTTGTCCAAACGTCAGTCACTAACATCGACAACAGTCCTTCTCAGGACTACAATAACCCGGACGATCACAACATACAATCTAATATTCCTTCTTTGTTTGGCTTTGTCTTTTCAAAACCTTATTGTCTCTTGCTTAATTTTGTATTTCATGATTTCACCGACATAAAAATCTTTTGTCTGAGATTTCTCAGTATTCCTCAAGCCGCCACTGTGGGTATTCTATGTAATTATGTTCCACGTTTTGAATCTTCAATAAATTTGAATTAAATTTCTAGTAGGAAAGGCCAGTTTTGAACACTGCTAAAATTCAAAGTAATGGTCAGATTTTATAGAAGGAATAATGCCAATATTGTTTATCTCATCTTGCATGTAGATCATTGCTCACTAATAGCCAGTAATCTCATCGTCTTTGAATCAAGACATGTTTTTGTTTTCATGAAAACCTAAAGGATTCATGGTTTCTAATTAGCCTAATATCAATAACTCATGTTTTGATTGCATCTCTTTTATCGTTCTCATACATTCTGATACAGAGGGGCTACCACCGGAGCAATCTAAATCGGTCCCAAGAGTTGCATTGAAATTTCCCCCTAATACTAACTTTATAATTTTTTTCCAAGATCTAATTCTTTAATTTGAAATTTGATTTGGAAAAAGGATTTATTTTGTTCTTTTGTTATGTTTGGTGCGAATTTATTGACAAATAAAAAATTTGAACCTTTGTCTTCAGCTCTCAATATTGTGTATCGGCCGTTTTTATCAGTTTTAACTTCCTTTGAATAGAAATCCAGATCGTTTTTTTGTCATTAAGCAGAACTCCTTTAGAGTGATTAGAGCCGTTAGTCTAAACATGCTGCCTTTCCACTGATGTCCCGACTTATTTCCAAATTCTTCAGCCCTGCATGTTTCCTGAAGAAAAGCGATAACTACCTTTTATTTTAAAAATCCAGTTGACGATCGCTTTTCTCTTTCTGAATCCTCGGAAAGCTCCCATATTCAGGGAGAGAAGCTTGAGATCTGAATTATTTCAAGACATATTCAGTATTACTTGAATTTTCTATCTTCATTCTAACGGCTGCAACTTTTGCAGAGCCATTATCGAGGCAGGTGAAACCGCCGGATTTAAAGTTTTTTACCAATCGCCGCCATCGTCAAACATAGAGAAGACTTAGTAGTGGCTCGTTTTCTCTAACAAACAATGTTTTTGGTTTTCTAGCCCACAAAGACAAATGCAATTTTCATACAAAAACTAACCCGACATTTGTGTTGGATAAGCTTTACACGTGTCGTATCCTTGGGTGCCATGCAGAGAGCAGAGCAGGGTCTGTCGTACATATTTCGTGCAGAACGTAACAAATCTATCGTTCAATATTGTTGAGCCTTACACATTTAGAAGATTCGTGAGAACACCAGCTCTAGGTTGAGAAAATAGTTTTTGTCACTGTTAGGCGTTTGATGAAGATAGCATTTTGATCATTAGTCTTTAGTCGGAGCCATTAAAAATATTTACAAAAGATTTCAGTCTATCTAGTTTTATAGTTTCCGGATTTTGACTTCGCACGTTTCGTCCGGCTTTAGTATCGACCAATGGTTGTTTTTCTCATCAATTTAAACTTATTACAGTACATTCATCGACAAAATTATCTTTGTCCAAGTATTTTTAATTGCTTCAACGAAGGATGTAACGCCCACTATATGGCACCATCCTGAGCACTTAATGGCGATAAACCGATTATAATTTCTTAACCTTGATCGAGTCTTCTGTTTTTTGCTCTCTCCAATGCAAATTAAAAGCACTTCGCCGAACAATGAGAGAAACTGTTAAGGTCGAAAGGGTCTTGATACAGAAAGAAAATAGTGGCTGTATAGCATTGTTATATTTGTTCATATATAGTACTTGTGAAAGCTAACTTTATCTATACGCCCTCTATTTAAACAAAATTACCAACAAAACTTGCATAAAAGGGTTCACGAATATGTTGATTTTTATAGCTTTATAATTATATCTACAGACACCTTCATATGTATACATTAGCTCTAATGAAAATTCTTTACTTCCGTTTATCCGATGTCTTTTGTAAACTTTCGCCTGAATTCTTAAATCAGGACGCTTCTATTTTCTAGAATAAGAGTATATTGAAAAAATAAAAACATCAGTTGATTTTCTGAATTAAAGCCAAATTAATATTTAATGTATATAAAAATATGGGAGGACAGCTACCAGGATTCAACATTAGAGTAAAAAACATTTTGAATGCGTTCTCTGGTAAAAACGTTTGAAAAAACTATTTCCTTTCGATAGTTCCGACTCACTCTCTGCGACGGGTAGAATTGTGAATAGATAAAACTTGTCATATTTTTTATATTTCGAAAGCTCATAGATATTCAAACGATTTTACCGTATTCAAGTATAAGGGAAAGCAATTGTGGAGATTCAAAGTTTGTCCATTTTGCATGCATTGCTGGAAAACCGGCTCGAGCGTAAATTCGATAAACTGTATTTTGTGGCAGCGTTTTAGAGCTACTCTTCTCTCGTGGTTCACTTGGTTAACAGGGAAACTTCATTTGACATGAAAAATGTCCTAATCAATTTTTGCAGCAAAGGTAACAAAATATTTTTGAGAAAATATTCAGGTTCACGTCTACTTACAGCTTTTTTTCCACCTCACCGCACCACAGCTTTTAGTTTTCCTTGGAGTTTAGACTTGTCCCCACGGCGACAGTAATCCACGTTTAGCAACTACTGTGACATTAATCCTACCGTGTTTATTGAGTTTGTAACGTCACTCGACTAATCATTATAGTTGGAATCAGTATATAACGAATTAATTAACGAAAATGAAAATTTGTTTTTCGAAAATGACAGTTTGTATCGTGCATGAAAGCTAGTTTGGCTTTCAAAAGTTTTTTTGTGGAACGCAGTAGTTTTGTTATAAAAAAAAGGAAACTCAAACTATTTCTTAAATTGTCAAGCAGTTGCCGTTTTAATCTTCTTTTTTGAAAAACAAACTTCCATATTTGAAAACCAAAACCTAACTCCTCAGTTTTTAATTTTTAAAGTCTGAATTCACACTACTTGGATGACCTTTTAATAATTTAAGCCCGGTATTTATGTTGCGAGGTTTTATATTACAAGAAAAAAGTTCTGGCCAACCACGTAAAACGAGTAATGCGTGTTGAAAACCTATAATAATGTATTTTTATAATCTCATCTAAGGTTTTGCACAAGCAGCTAACCAAAAATTAATTTTGTTCGATTTAAGTTTTTAATAACGTACGGTTGATTACATGGATATTCTACTTGCAAAGCTTTTCAACAAAATCAAGGAAACGCTGTTGTTTTAAAGAAACTGAAGTTTTCAGTGAGAGATCGATTTCCATTCGACATCTTGAAAACTAATTATGAACTTAAAGAATTAAAATCTATAGGATATAATCAAAACTTTCTAAATTCGGCAAATTTATTCGACTTATAAGTAAGTAAATATCTCATCAGTACTTGCCAGAGGTAAGTAGGGTATCAGATATCGCGGACATTTTAAAAATTATAATTTCTAAGAGTTAAGTGAAATTTCGATTTTTTGTAACCTAAACAAACACAAAAGAACTCTTATTATTCGACTTACCGTTAGTTCTGTTTAAGTTGAGGTAAGCCGTGTTTTGGTCACTCCTACAAGCCTGGTTTCACGTCCGATATGTGCAATATATATACATATATATACTTTCTTCAATAGCAAATTAAAACTTTGGTTGTTATAAACGTCTCTGTTTTGATCGTATGTAAGTATTGAAATTTAATTTCCGTATTTCACATTAATGCTGCTGCAGAGATGAAATTGTTTACCGAAGGTGACCTATCAGTGTACGGGGTTGATAATTGATTTGCTCAAATAAACTTGTCTGCTTCACGCAAGTATAAGTTTGCTTGCTTACACAGCTCTATTTATTTAGTTTCAGTTTACAGCCCACAAATAAATGTGCAACGGCTTTGCGAGACAAGTTGCTGAGAAAATTGAACAGTGAAACAGCGCCTTAGGTCTTTGCCGTGAGAAGCTGTGTGATTCATTTGAATTTGAAAACAGAACTGCGTCAAGGTCCTAAACACAAAAACAAGAAAGATTGTAAAATTAAAATAACTTTAACTTCCAACTTGTACACATTCATGTACACATTTTTCTTTGTCGAGGAACGTTCACAACGGATGAAATGACTGCTATCAAAACGTTCGGCTAAGAATGATTTGGGCAGTTTAAAATACCCCATCTAAAGATCCATAGGAAAAGTACTAAAAAGTAGCTATATTTTCGTGAAAAATCATACTGACAGATGTTTGTTGCCGGAGGTCAAAATAACAACCACCTTGAAGCACATAATCCATAGTCAGTATGCCAAAACGCGAGGTCTAAACCTTGCTTTGGTTCGAGTCGCAGTTGCAAAGTTCCTCTCACATTGCCGAAAAAAGTACTGTAAAAACACAAACAAAAAACAACTTTTGATCCAAAAAGCCCAAGAATTTGCTTAATTTGTTTTTCTTTTTTGTTTTATGTTTTAAGAAACTTAATATTTATTTCAATTTTAAGACGTTTTTTGGTATTCCAACACGTTTCGGAAAATCTGAAATTTGATCTACATTTTTGGTAAAAAGAAACGCAAGCGAAAGACTCGCAACGAAATACACAAAATTTCGAGTTGTCGGCAAAATACAAACAACAGATTTCTTGCCGAATAGCTTGCGGAATCATTGGTATGCAGTCAACGATATTCGACGAGGTTTCGACAGCGAGTATTGAAGGAAAGCGCTAATTTTTCGAGGAATATTTTTGAGGAAAGTTTGGCGAAAATTAACGAAATGGTGTCACTTTGCTCACCGCGATTCTTTTTTAAGTTATCTTAGAAAAATGCTCTCTGATATTTTGTAGACTGACACAAAGTTATGGTTAGCAGGAAGTTTTCAGTTATAAAAACTATAAAACTATTTTCTCGTAAAGTACTAAAAAATTGGTGAGCTTTTGCAGCTACCAGGCTGTAACCTTTAACGAACATTAATGAAAACTAAAAGTGAAATGGTACAGATATGAATAGAGCGATGTGTAAAAAACAAATTAAAAATACGTTTAAAGAAATTTGAAGCAGCTAAAAGCCAATAAAACTGCTAATAAGTTATAAAAGAATTGAGTATTGTCTTGGTAACGGTTTTGATAATTATAGGCGTTTTTTGTTGTAACTGTTTGCCAAGATTCCAAAATATTTCGGACGCGTTTCTTTCTATTGTCAATAACGCGCGCGTTGTTAAAATCAATGGCATGCATATGATTGTTCTACGTCTCTTGGCGCCGAGAAGCAACAAAAAACATCGATAATAATTCAAAATCGTTACCTGGGCTATACTCAGTTCTTTTATAACTTATTAGCATTTTTATTGTTTTTGGCTGCCTCAAATTCCTTTGAAACATTATTATAGTTTGTTTTTCACACATCCTTCTATTCATATCTGTAGCTTTTCGCTTACAATTTTCATTAAAGTTCGTAAGGTTACAGCCTTGTAGCCGCAAGCTCACCATTTTGTTAGTATTTTACCAGAAAACGTTTTTATATAGCTTTTATATACGTGTAACCGTGGTTACTCGTTCAATTTTAAAGGAAGTTTTTCGCTCTTTTCGAGTTTGAGTGTACATTTATGGCAACTATATAAAGATAGATAGATGGATACATGGATAGTTTATCATACCGAAAAAGCTAAATTACGCTGATACTCACAATCAATTTGGTTAAAAAATAAAAATATCGTTTATGAATAATTTAAATGTTTTGAATGCTTGTGTTCCTTGCATATAGTTTAGAAACGTTTATTTTTATTTGAAACCATTCGTTAATCGTGTTTATTACTCGTTTTATTGCATTGTGGACGCTTGGCCGAAAGTCGTTTCGCTCGATGTCTATTCGATTCACGGCCGGCCTCAGGGCTGTTCACCCCATGCTTGATGCTAAAATCATTTCGTTCGTGGTTTTACTAGCGTTGAAAAGGAACTATTGCGTGTATATGAAGTCTGATTTGAGTGTGGTCAGTAGGAGTGTCGAAGACGTCAATTCAAGCGGCTGTTCAGTACTTGAGGAGGAATACACCGATGCCGACCACTTATGTTTTACAAATTACACATTTATTTCCCGCAAAACACAGCATGTTTAAAAGCGAGCAAATAATAAATTGAAAATGAAATAACCATTGCTTGGAAGGATAATATTCATTTTATTCGCTGATACCAACGCCACTTTTAATAACTTCATGTCGTTGCTCAGATTATACGGTTCAAATAAAATGCTTCATCATTACTTCTTTGTTGTAGTATATTAGTCCAAAAAAATAGCTGTAGAGTCTATCTTTGGTATGTGTGTAGCAGTACGTATTGTTTCAAAACACTCTATATGTTATTCCTGAATCAAGAGATAGACATACGCACCTCCAGTTGCTGTCAGAATTGCTCTTGGTTATCACCGTGCATCAACTTCGAATTCAGTTCTTCATGCAGATTCCAAATTTCAACTATATTTTAATGATTAATAGTTCGACTTTTCACACCTGTTTTATAAAAGTTCTTTATGCAAATTTGGGAGTCAACGCCTTTTTCACTCGTTACAAGTGATTACACCTTGGTGCAACCACTAGCACTGTCAAAACTTCGCACAATCCGCCATCTTCTTCCGCTTCATAAATCAGCTTAGAAGCAACCCATCCCAGGTCTGAGGTAGAGAAAATCAAATTGTTAAAGCACCAACTTCTTTTCAATGTTTCAAAATACCAAGGTGTAAAAAAAAATTATCAAGATTCTCTTTTCTATATGGTCTTAAATTATATATGGTGTTCAGCTTCTTTACCAAATTCTAACTCGCCGTCATTAGAATTTTTTTGTGAAACTGAAATAGCTTTATTTTCGCAGAGGTGCTTTTATTATCTAACTTCTCGGCTAAGTTTTTGTTCGATGAAAAACATAAAGCTATTGTTAAGACCTTTTTGACAGACAGTTATTATTAATAATAACTTTCGTTGTTTGTTTGTTTTCACGATGAGCCGAAAATCTTAGAGGACAGCGGAGATTAAAAAACCATGCAATCGGCTGGTTTTCAGAGAATTGAGATAGCTTTTTTGATAAGTTTAGGGGCTGTGCAGAATTTCGATAAGTCTGGATGCCACAAATGTCAGTAGTAAATGTAGGATGCTTGGGTGCCACAAATGTAGTAAATGTAGGGCCCTTGGGTGCCACAAATGCAGTAAATGTAGGGCCCTTGGATGCCACAAATGCAGTAGTTGATGTAGTTGAAGAAATTTTAGTAATAATTGACAATAACAAAGCAACGGCAACGATAAAAACAACTTTATTTTACGAAGATATAAACATTGCCGTTAAAAACTGATGCATCAGTGGAAATCTATAAACTGCATTTTAAATCACTAAAGTCAAAACCTTCTATCAAAAATATATTGAAAAGTACTAATGAACTAAAACTATGTATGAAAAGGCAAGTAAAATGATATGGAAATACTCTAGGTTAGCGTTTATACTATAGTAAAGTGATGCTGTTTGTGCTGTAGCCGCACTGACCTCAAAGAACTTACCGTTATCTGTTAGCGAATGCGTCACAGCTTTAATTAAAATGTTTTGCTTTCTCCCGGTTTTGCATTGTAAATCACGGGTTGAAGAAAACATTGATCATAATAAGGTTAGTTTTCAATTAACCCAGACTGACCTTAAGTCGCCTTCTTCATCAGTGTAGAGTAACGGTTGAATCAGTATGTTTCCTGAACAATCTCTTGTATACCATGTCATTAATGTATCGTATACCATGTCATTAATGTATTGTATACCATGTTAATGTTTGTATAAAATGTCATTCATGTATTGCTTACCATGTTATTAATGTATTGTATAAAGCCGAGGTCAAACGGTAAATGTTTTACGGTAAAACATGTTAAAACATCTCTGGGTGGCAAAACACTTTTTCTTTTGGCCACCTTGTTTTGTGCTGTTTAAACATGTTTTAACGTATTGGGTAAGATTTGAACTCTGTCAAACATTCGATAAAACATCTTAAAACATTTTTTTGTTCTCATGTTTGGTGAGCAATGTTTTGCCCATTTGGCCAGATGCTTAAAACATGTTTGATGCGCGCATGCGTACTGACTCTGTTAACATGCTTAAACAGCACAAAACAAGGTGACCAAACGGAAAAATGTTTTGCCACCCAACAATGTTTTAGCATGTTTTACACTATAACATTTACCGTTTGGCTGGGGCTTAACATGTCATTAGGGCCTAGTTCAAACGTTGAACCTCACATGTGCCGAATGTAATACAAATGATGTAGAACAATAGAATTTGTTCATTAGCGTTAGATTCGGCACATGTAAAGTTCGTCGTTTGAAACAGGCCTAATGTATTATCGAAATTAAGAGTTCGTTGCTTTAGTGACAGCACGTTGCTAAATAGAGAGATTCAGGTTGGTGAAGTTGTTTTTACACTTCCTTCCCAAAACTACGCAATTATAAATCGAATCCTTGGGTCCACACGTTCACCGCAACCCAGCCTAGACTTCATCTTCGTATACCACACTAATATCAGTAAAAAGAGTTTAAATTGCCTGAATACGGAGTTTTAGTACAATTCTAAAACCTGTGCTCCGGATAAAACTGCGTTAGCTGCTATGGATATCTGACGTTTGACGTCTTCCCAATTTCCAGACTTTGATGCACGGTACAGCGCCTCAGTTATTCCGGGGAATGAAGCAACTCCTGGCTTCAGGTTATGAAAATCACCAAAGCTGAAGGCAACATGACGTGAGAATGGCTTTCCAGGCAATCCACGTGGGTTGATAAACGCTTTTTCTAGCTGACTCATTTGATCATTGACTTGACGAAGAACAGAAAAACTTTCCTTTCCACTTAGGCTGGATTTAAACCTTTCGAATACCACTGAAGCATTTGTAAATGTTACAATAGCTTTTTCAAGTGGATCAAAGGAAATTCCATGTTGCCCGTATTTCCTCGAGGACTTTAGGATGTGGAAAGATGAGTTGAGAGCACTCGCCATATAGGAGACACTAAATGGCAGAATGGGAGAATCGACAAATTCCAACAGCATACCACCACCAAATTGAGTCATAAGTTTGTGAAATGCAAAATCTGTATCAACAAAATTCTTCATCCAATAGAAGGTATCCGCTTGAGAATGATAAACAGGATACAGGTATGAAGAGTTCCCAAGTCCAAACCAGTAACCATAGTCCCCACACGGTAAACCGATGTAGTTATAAAAGAAAGCGTAATCACTGCCTGCAAACAGATTAAAAATTTTAGGTTTACCATTTTCCAAAGAAGGACTCCTTTCCAACCACATATCGTATGTTGTTTCCTTGTCACCGTGTGCATTTGGATCTTTAATCTTCTGAGCCCACGAATACGTCACTTCCCTGAATAGCGGACTAGTCCGTGCTCTCATGACGTAGTTACCGCCAACAGCAATGTCTAAATTGATATACGCAACTCCCCTCTCTGTTAGAATTTTCTGGTTTTGCTCTACCCACTCTGTTGAGCCAATCAGATTAAACTCTTCCCCACCCCAACTGCACACTTTAATGGTTCGCCGCGGCCTCCACCCTTGTTGGAGGAGTTGACCCAGACCCCTTGCAATCTCATTTGTCACGGACGTCCCACTTGAAGCATCAACTGCCCCAAAAATCCAAGCATCTCTGTGATTACCAATCAGAAGAATGCGATCAGGCTCAATGTTACCTTGAATCGTTCCAATTACATTGTAGATGGTTTTTTGTTGTAAATGGTTGTTTACTTCTAGCTTCACTTTGGTGCCGTTTTTCTTAAATCCAGGTCCCAATCTAAACAACAAGTTGATGTTTTGGCGCATTTCCTTTGGAACTACCTCACCTATGCAGGAAATAAAAAAAAGCCAATAAAAAGGGAAATTCATAGCAACCTTTTCTAATAATTTTGAAAACCCAAACGCTCTACGTTATCGCAGTTGTTAAAACAATTGATTTTGTTGAATAACACATAAATTTACTGCGATCCCGGTTAGTTTACTCTGTTAAATTAATTATAAAGCTATATCGAACCTTTAAATTACTGCGATCCCGGTTAGTTTGCTCTGTTACATTAATTATGAGGCTATATCGCTTAAACAATTTATTCTAATGTTTGCAGTTTGGAAAATCTGAATTGTAGACTTGATGTAAGAGTGAAAACGTTTACTTGTTCAAATTTGTTTTTCCAGTAGAATCATTTCAAGAGAAGAAATAGGACGGGCATTGTAATGTAGCCCATCTAGCGCTGTACGTACCTGCCAATTTACGAAGCAAGTTCAATGCGTCTCCATATGAGATTGGTTGTGCAGGAATACTAGGCATCTTACTCTCATTGTATGGCAGACGGTACATACCATCCATGGAGGGAATACCAGGCGTTAACGGGTCGCCGTCGTTTCCAGTATAAATTGATCCCTCGCGCACACTCTCTGGCGATAGCCACTGACCATCTGGGTAAGTATCATTAAAAAATTTACCTCCAAGCATCGGGTCAGGGAAAGTGATGACGCCCTTAGCACCGTGCTTTTCGGGTCCTCGTATCTAAGTATTGACGGCAAAACAAAGTATGATTTATTAAGTTTTGCATCAGTTATTCATAATGAGTTATTAGCAACTAAATTATTTCTGACTTTACTACACGGGCTGATCGGTATGTAGACATTTTTGTGAATAACAAGTATTCGAATCCTATTCTGGTGTGAAATAGATATAACCATCTCGTACCGAGACAGTCAAGCTAGTAAGGTTTTCTCTTAGTTCCCATAACCTTGTCACTTGACTGTGTAACAAAACGATAATTAATGGAGAGGAAGTGAATAACAGAACTCAAACAGCATTCGTGTCATTCCCACAAACTGATAATCGATATAGGTTTTGATTTAACAAGGTCTGTTAAATTAAATGTTAAATCTTCAATGTAGCTTAAGCTTAATGAAAAGAGCACCGTTAGTCATTTTCCCTGCTTTGCAACTGTCTCGGGCACTGAGCTAAACATAGAAGGATTGGTTACACGTACGTATCGACTGCGTATTAAGGCAATTTTCCCTTCAACAGTAACATTCATTTGCTTGAGCCTGTCGAAGTCCTCGTCACTGCCTCTGTTAGCATACACCAAGTCTCCAATAACAGTTCCATTGGGACTGTAGGCATGGTAAGACGTGTATACAAACGTCTTGTCCGAGTTAGGACTACCGTGGACCTAGTGGGACAAATACAAGTGGTGAGAATGAATGGAGACTTCCATTAAGAAGACTTGAAACCGAAGACGAGGATTGGATTGAAGATGGAGCTTGGAAGAAGAAGGCGGAAAGATCAGGTTGGGGTTGATGGTTGAAATTTGTCTAGGAAGAACCGTAAGATGGGAATAAAAAGGGCTATGAAGATGTTTATTTGCAAGAGGAGAACCATGAGATGAGACCGGAAAGGGCTATGAAGATGTTGATTTGTGCGATGAGAACCATAATGGCATAAGATGAGAATGGAAAGGGTATGAGGATGTTGATTTGCATGAGGAGAATCATAACGGCATAAGATGAGAACAGAAAAAGCTAGGAAGATGTTTATTTGCATGAATAAATACTTTATTTAACGTCAAATTGCGAAGGAAGTGGTTGCCCGTTCTTCCTAATCGCACGACGGCAGGGATGTTGGCGTGAGAACCCGGAGAAAAACCCTCGGAATCAGATTGAGATCGACAAATCTCAGCCCACGTGCGGAGCCCAGGTTTCAATCCCGGGTCGTAGAGGTGGGAGGTGCGACTGATGACAAATGAGGAGAACCATGAGATGAGAACGGAAAGGAGTATGAAGATGTTCATTTGTGTGATGAGAACCATAATGGCATAAGATGAGAATGGAAAGGGTATGAGGATGCTGATTTGTATGAGGAGAACCATAACGGCATAAGATGTGAATGGAAAGGGTATCAGAATGTGGATTTGCATGAGGAGAATCATAACGGCAAAAGATGAAAATGGAAAGGGTATGAAGATGCTGATTTATATGAGGAGAACCATAACGGCATAAGATGTGAATGGAAAGGGTATGAGGATGTAGATTTGCATGAGGAGAACCATAACGGCATAAGATGTGAATGGAAAGGGTATGAGGTTATTGAATTGTATGAGGAGAACCATAACGGCATAAGATGTGAATGGAAAGGGTATGAGGATGTTGAATTGTATGAGAAGAATCATAACGGCATAAGATGTGAATGGAAAGGGTGTGAAGATGTAGATTGTATGAGGAGGACCATAACGGCATAAGATGTGAATGGAAAGGGTATGAGGATAATGAATTGTAAGAGGAGAACCATAACGGCATAAGATGTGAATGGAAAGGGTATGAAGATGCTGATTTGTATGAGGAGAAACATAACGGCATAAGATGTGAATGGAAACGGTATGAGGATGTAGATTTGCATGAGGAGAACCATAACGGCATAAGATGTGAATGGAAAGGGTATGAGGATGTTAAATTGTATGAGGAAAATTATAACGGCATAAGATGAAAATGGAAAGGGTATGAGGATGCTGATTTGTATGAGGAGAACCATAGCGGCATAAGATGTGAATGGAAAGGGTATGAAGATGCTAATTTGTATGAGGAGAATCATAACGGCATAAGATGAGAATGGAAAGAGTATGAGGATGTTGAATTGTATGAGGAGAAACGTAACGGCATAAGATGTGAATGGAAAGGGTATGAGGATATTGAATGGTATGAGGAGAACCATAACGGCATAAGATGTGAATGGAAAGGGTATGAAGATGCTAATTTGTATGAGGAGAATCATAACGGCATAAGATGAGAATGGAAAGAGTATGAGGATGTTGAATTGTATGAGGAGAAACGTAACGGCATAAGATGTGAATGGAAAGGGTATGAAGATGCTAATTTGTATGAGGAGAATCATAACGGCATAAGATGAGAATGGAAAGAGTATGAGGATGTTGAATTGTATGAGGAGAAACGTGACGGCATAAGATGTGAATGGAAAGGGTATGAGGATATTGAATTGTATGAGGAGAACCATAACGGCATAAGATGTGAATGGAAAGGGTATGAGGATATTGAATTGTATGAGGAGAACCATAACGGCATAAGATGAGAATGGAAAGGGTATGAAGATGTAGATTTCTATGAGGAGAACCATAACGGCATAAGATGTGAATGGAAAGGGTATGAGGATGCTGATTTGTTTGAGGAGAATCATAACGGCATAAGACGAGAATGGAAAGGGTATGAGGATGTTGATTTGTGTAAGGAGAACCACAAGATGAGAATGGAAAGGGTATGAGTCGGAAAAAAAAGATACAACTTGACAGAAGAGTGAGGATGACAATGAAACTTTTTATATCAATGATATTTGGGAGAAGATGAAGACGAAATGTGGAAAAGAACAGGGATGACAAAAAGATAAATTTACATTTATAACTTTATAATCCTCAAAAGCAATCCCATCAAGTGGATG
Organism: Palythoa heliodiscus; assembly: GCA_025403565.2. Lineage (NCBI taxonomy): Eukaryota > Metazoa > Cnidaria > Anthozoa > Zoantharia > Sphenopidae > Palythoa > Palythoa heliodiscus. The sequence continues at coordinate 1,383 of JAOBYJ020192873.1, read as the reverse complement.
TTAATCAGGAATTCAAAAACGGTGATTTTCCGTCCTCATGGAAGGGCGTTAGGGATGCCATGTCGATATTTGTCAATAGAGCAACAAGAAATCTGTTGATTTCCTAAACTTTGTTAGAGCACTGTAGTGATATAGCAGAGGACACGGTTTCTAATTTTATTGAGGTCCTGCTGTTTTCTTTCAAGCGTTATTATCTTTAACTATTTAGGTTTCATCTACGAAGCTCATTTTATTCTTCTTGCTTTTTTGTGTCTCCCGTCTCTTAGGACTATCTAACGCACTACCTCTGTGATAAATTTGAAAACGACCATAACACAGGGTTCTGAATTAGGCATAATATTTTACCTGCTGTTCTCCAATGATCTCATAATCAACCGTTCCGTTTTTCCAGACAACAGAAACTTTATTTGGTTGATCTCCACGTGGATAAGAGAGCAACACCTGATACCTGGGCAGTTCTACCTTATTGAAACCATACTTTCTCCACCTGTTTGCCAACTCTCGCGCCAGCTCCTCTTGGCGTTCAGAGCCTGCTATATGGGGCTGCTCTGAAAAGTACCTAAACATACAAACAAAGCAAGTCACAAGTTGTGAGTTCTAATGGCATTTAACGATTAATACAGAAAGACAAAATTACCAAAACTTCAAAATCTAGTCACTTATATCAAGAATAGCCTACCAATAGACTTTTCAATGGTGTTGGAGAGCGAGCGACAAAAAGAGCCAGACCCGAGGGAAAGGGGAGGGAGAAAGAAAGGCACGAAGAAGCCCCTAAATTTCATTTCCGCACTTCATTACCATGGGATCAAAATAGCTTTCCTTTGACATGCTTATGCCACACTGTGGCAGCCGCAAAGGTTAAAAAACTTGAACCCACCCTAGTAACCAGGTGACGTGGTTCGAGTCCCAGTCGGGACATTAAAACCAATTTTTTCAGACAAGTGTGTTGGAAGGAGAAAAAAGATTATATTTATTTCTAACTTAGTTGTGGTTTTCATCCTTGCCGAAATGTGGATTTATTTATATGAATCCTTGAATAAAGGTTCTACGGCAGAAGAACACACCTGAATGAAGAAAAAATTGGGTCCCAGGGATCATCCACGTTCGATAATGCTATATCCCGTAACTTGCTATGTTGCCAGCATGGTGGGTCCCGGTAGTATAGCGCCGGGTTATCACGCGCCTGACTAGTAATCAAGAGACGTAGGTTCGAGTCCCACTCAGAGCATTAAAACCAATGTTTTCAGACAAGTGTGTTGAAAGGAGAAAAAAGATTCTATATATATATATATATATCAATTGTGAACCGATCTTGAAGAAGGCACTAGCCAAAACCGGTAGGGTCAATAAAATAAAAAGCTACTCTTTGAAATCGACTCAACG
>JAOBYJ020192872.1:0-27338 GCA_025403565.2 Palythoa heliodiscus | reverse complement strand
ATTCCTTTTAAATAAAAAGACGTTTTCAATCTCGATTTCAATAATTGAGAAAAATAGAAGGCTAGTTTGAAGGCTTAATTAACCCTTTGGGTGGCCATTGCATATTATAAGAAAATGATACCATGCAGGGTAATATAATTCATGTTTCAACAGCTCCTCCAAGTTGTGACTTGTTTGCATTATGCATACGATTGGAAACTCTTGCTGTACATAGATGAGAGAGCTTCTAAATGACCTAGAAATCTTTCTAAGCGCTGAAAGCTTAAGGGTGGTAAACAAAATGGAAAAAGCAGCCGATGATTTAAAAAACAAAAGCAAAGAAATTTTAAACGTTATTTTTGCGCTTGTGCAAACGTTTGTACAGAAAATTCTTACCACAAATATTTTGTTATGAATTACAAATCCTAACCAAGAGCCTTGTGTTACCATTTTCATTGTTTTTACAAAATATCGCAAAGTATGAACTCAAAACGAAAACAGAATACTAGAATAGTTAAAGAATGAGAACCAGTAAAACTCTGGCTTAATATTGTATCTTAAAGATCGCCTTCCTTACAGTGATTGTAAAACTTTTACTTGATTATAGTTTCTATTGCTTGTTTATTGTAATATCGAGCTCGCAAACCGTTCTTGGACACAATATTAAGCGATTTAATTGGTAAAGGAAATAGAGTCAAAAAGAGGTACAATACAACAATTTTTGATACATCTTCTCTTATCTTCTCGCTCTACAACAGTTGATTTACGCCAACGAGAGGGATAGAAAATTTCCTCTGGAAAAACAATTTGAATATATGCGAACTAGACGTTTTTTGGGTTAACATGAAATGCCACCTAAAATTGCATCTAATGTTCTAATGTTACAGCTGCTGGTGGCAGAAGATATATTGTGCGAACAAGAAATATCCAAGAGTTGTGTAATTGGTTAATTTGCAATACTAACGGCTGACCGACAGTGCAACATATGTCAGGACCGTAATACGTGAATATTTCCCGAGATATCTCTGTTTCTTCCTTGAACATTAATTAATGGTAAAAAGGTTCAAAATGTCTACGCCACCTCAAAGAAAGAATGCAGAAATCACTAGAAATTCCTTATTAACATGACTGACAGCTAATTGATATTAATAAATTTAAATATTTAGTTGTGGTATTTTTTCATTCTAGTTCTGCAAGTCGTGCAAAGAGCTAGATGCCTTTATAGGCACCGTACCACATCTGATATCAAATATATTTAACTATTCAAACTACGGTTAGTAGAGTCTACTGTGATGTGGCGTTTGTAGAATTCGCTGATTGCACTGTAGCTGTTTTGAACAAAGAGTCTGTCTTCAAGTACTCTTTTCGAGAATTTGGAAGTTAACAGCGGTAAGGTACTCGAGCGAATTAAGTGGATTTTAAAGCACTATAGACAATATTCAAATAAGCCTAGTTAGAAAAAGAGACAGAATGAACGATAGTAAATTTAGTAAGTCAATCTGACAATCGATGGAACGTGATCAAGTGAAGTTTACAAAGAGTCCTCGAGTTAATCAGCTCAACAACACCTTCGAAGGCAACAGTGCGTGGGATCAGAAGACTGCCATGTGAATAAAGGTTCTAATGAAGGTGACAACTCAGCCCATAACAGGTAGTGACGCGCGCACAGACGCCAAACCTCTTGACATTACTGAAGTCACGCGTCGAAAATCCTACGATGATACAATGGAATCAACACTGCCGAAAAACACCCCTACTTTTCTTTTAATGACTCACCCTTAACGTCTAACGTTTCCTGCATGCAACATTTCTGCCTTTTTTCTTTTAATAACAAAATGATGGAATTGATTATGACAAAATGGTTCTGATAGCCAATTTAAGATATTTGCAAACGTAAGGGAGAAGGCTTTGCAAGCCGATGTTTTTTTACTTTCGTGATGGTCATTGTTCCCTTTTTGGTTGTTTGTCTTCAGCGATGATCATTATGTATTCAGAATTAACAACTGAGCCATTAGTAGTCCAGACATGACTCGTATAACCTCAAGCCATTTATCATATACAAATCATTGTTGAATATGTCCCGCCCATAAAAATTGGACCAGCAGTTAAACAAGAAATGGGAGTGCGCGATCGGGCGCTAATGGATAAGATAATCATTGCTACTAATACGGTTACTCAAGCAGAAAAAAAATTAGAAAAGAGGCGCATCATTAAACAAAAATAAGTAAGATCCATATAAAGTCAGTTCAGCTGAAACATAGTTCCTGTTTAGAAATGATAAAATTAGTCTAATAATTTTTTGAATAGTAGAATTATTTTGTTTTGCTTGTGCGAGCTATTTATGAGGAACTAGCACTAATTTTTAGGGTAGGAGGGTTAGGGTACAAATGTCGTGGGCAGAAATGTGATTAATTGATAATTCTTGTAATGCCAAAATGAAGAGCAAGTTTAAGTATTTTATTGCCAAAAGAGGCACATGCACATGGGGCATTTTTTATATGAAATAAAGTCTTAAAGTATCAGTTATCGAAAGGAAGCCGCAACCAAGCCGAGCATGTAAATAACTGTGGCTGAGGTTTCTTTGTTGCAAAATGGTTTACTAATGAATTAAGCCACATTGCACAACTTGCTTGCACACCGGACTGAGTTGATCTCTTGACATGTATCTCTGACAAAAAAGTTTTGTTGCCACGAAGAAACAAGTTAAATCTTATCATGTACTAACGCTTCACTGCACGGCGCCTGATCGACGACGTGTGGACAAATCTGCAGAAACTCCCAGTTTGTTTTTCAACTAAAATAAAACACATAAACCTGAAAACAGGTGCTTTCAAACACAGACGATTTTGCAAATTTATGCAAGTAAGCGTTTAATCCTTCAAAAAGGATTTGGATACCAAGTTGAGTATTAAGTTGTTTGTGCGATATGCAAACGATATCTTATTTTTGAAATTTTATCTCCGTTTTTATTTATGGTACGAATAAAAAGTTTTAATAAATAATAAAAGCTCTTAGGACAGCTTTGAAAATTGTCCAGCCGTTCATACTCTTGAAGAAAGGAAACACAAAGAAACTTGGCAAGAATCCCACTTACTGGAACTTTGCTTGAATGGTTTCTTCAGTAACAGAAATACATCCAGCAACTATATAACCTTCTTTGGTCATTTCCTTATCAATAATCATGAAATAGTAAACTTTTTAGCAGCACATTTTTGTTCGTGGCTTATTCATCAGCAAACTGATAAAGCATCTGTATGCGATGATGACAAGCCTGTAGATCCGCTTTCATTTTTTCAGAATTTTCTTCAAAAAGATTTGTAAATTATGTGCAAAAGTCTAACTGTACAATATTTATCTGACTTAAAACTCGATACATGCAAACAAGTGTCTAGAGTTTATTTTTGGAAAAGTGTTTTTGAAACAGTCAGAAAAATGTCACCAGCTAACGAACGTAACAAAATCTCTTTGTTACTGACGTCAATCTTAAGACAGCTAAACATTCCTTATAAATGTTGCATTTGAAAAACTCAATCCTACATTTCTTGCGTGCAGTTCTACTCTTTTATCAGTAAATGAGACTTTACACTTCTTACAACCAAATAGCTTGCAATATCATTAAAAATATCACTGCGGTTCCAAAATCTTTAGATTAAACGTTTAGTTTTGTTTTCGACAACACTAGTTTCTCCAATTTTCTCATTTTACAATCCCACAAAAGTAACGAAGAACCTACAGTGCGGCCATGGATGCCTTTCTAGGTTAACATTTCTGTTTTCTGTTCCTCTAACCCTCGGCTTAACAGCACTCACTCAAAATTAATAATACTCACTCAAAATTTTAATAAGTTGTATACAAGGAGTACATCTTTTTTGTTATTACATTGTTTACAGTTAACTTGGTATCAAGACACAGCTTGTTATTACAGCTTCTTATTAAAGAAGAAATTAATAAAACGTGCTCTTACTAAGCAATGAAAACCTTACGATCAGGTGTTTGTTTTCTGGCAACCTCTCGTAAAGAAATATTTACTTGCCAGGTACTGTATAGAAAGAACTGATGTCGAACTTTTTCGTGCAGGTATGTTCCAGCCCACGCCAACATAAGATACACATTTTGCGGCTTGAAAATGACCTAGCCTCCATAACTTTTCGTTTTTAATTTCATTTATGAATCTTTATCATATAAGAACTGTTCTCTTTGACATGAAGTGCAATTTATAACTCAAAATGCGGGAAAATGAGTAAAAAGATGCTTGATCAAACATCGTTGATGGGGGAGGGCTTTTATAAACTAGTACCAGCATAAATCTAACTGTAAAGGTAGCTGATTCTTGTGGCTATATTATCATGTAGTATGAAGTATTTTCGGGAAAACTGAAGTAGTTCTGGTTTTCCCGTGCTAACACAAAAGCGAAAGTGGCAAAAAGATGTTGAATGAACAAAGGGCATGACAAAGGATTATAATTTATACGATGAGATTTGTTACTTCGGTCAGTACAAAATTAATTAAGTTGTTCTTTTAAAAGTGTAAAACTACTCTTATTCTTTCATTTTATTTTTACGATAGAAATGTTAACTAGAGATAGAGTCAACAATGGCACTCGAAGAGAGTTTGCCATACGACAAACAAAGCAATACTTCAAGTCTGTTGATATCGATATCCCATTGTTTAACAACAGGTTGTACTTTAGAAAGTCCAAGGGACTAAGAAATGACTTTGTTTTGACTTTGTTTTTCAGTACAGTTTGGTGCCAATTAAATTCACCTTTTCTTCTCAAACACACCTGGTTTCTTCCAAAAGCGTGTATCGTATACATTTCAAGATGACTGGGTAGTTTCAAAGAATGAAAAATATACCATAATTAGATCGATTAAACAGAGAGTCAGGATCTGTGTGGAAACTGTCTCTCCCATCGTGTTGCCATTGTAGACAGACGCATCTATTCCACTTCTCTTTATCTTTTGCTGATCAAAAAACTTATTAACTTTTATTATCTTGATACTCTTAACATTTTTTCTTTAAAACAAGTATATTAGAGCCTCAAGCAAAACCAAGCGTGTTTGTCTTTTGTTCCATCTCCAGCGACAATAAATTTCCTGCTGCGCTTACGTTCCGCGGTGTCAAAGCGATTCATTTTTGTTTTATTGAAGAAAAAGATCTAAAGAGGCTGAAAACATATCCGGAATTACACTTTTTCAAAACATGTGACTACTGGCTTTTAGTTTGCTACCGGAAGGATCCACCCCGCCTGCTGAGAAAAAAATGGCTATAATGTTCTCCTATTCAATAGCTTGAAGATTTTAGAACATAACGGTTGGAAGTTTGATGGCTTCTATTCCAACTACCAATGGATTCTCATTTCTATCTCAGTATTTTACCGAATGAAAGTAAATTTTTACTGAGTATTTTGATGTTTCTGACAAAAATATCATCTGAAAAAGGAGCTGACAGTTGGTACACAGGTAAAACCTGCCGGAAAAATGGCAGCTGATTGACGAGAAGTATCTCTTTCGTTTCGCTCTCTTTATATTCAAAGCGAATTAGCTTTGAATCAATCGTAACATAAAGCGTTGCAAATTATACCTGAAAGAAACCTTTTTGAGACACAACAACGCCCCATTTTCCATTACACTTTCTTCTAATGCTTTACTTAAGCTGCACAACTAAGGATGTCGAACATTCGAAAAATATCGCTTGTGCACAAGAAAGGGTTTCGGTTACTATATTCAATGCTTCTTCAAAGGATTTGAATTGAAAGTCTTGCGGAATCTTAGATGTGATTCAACAAGAAAATTCCAAGCACAATTGAACAGCGGAAACAAAATTACTTTAGCATTATCGTATGATAAACTTCTTTTAAAATAGTTTGCACTGAGTTATATACCGTGTTCTTTCACTGGAAATAGAATATGAAATCTCAGTTGAATGCATATGCTACTTTTAAAAGCATAAAGGTTGATAGCCGTTCAGAAGCAGCTGTCCATTTCAGTCTAAAATTTTGGAAATGTTTTGAAGAAAACGTTTAACTTCCAGTCTTTTTTCAATGAAATGGATGAGTAAACTTTTTACTGTTCCTCAGCGATTATGGAGCTAGTTATAGAGGCAAAAATATTTAGATAAAAGAAAACTATATTGAACAGAGAAGTTCTAAGATCTTGAATAAAACTTTAAAGCTTTGCAAATTTCTTACGTAAATCGCCAACCAATATTAACTGATCAATATTAAGCCAGCTTATAAAGCTTATCATTCTAAACTTATTCCACTCAAAGAGGAAATTCACGCGACGACAATGATTTCAATTTTGTTCACAGTTCATTTGAAAGTAAGTGATAACTCATCCGTGAAAACATTAACTTTAACAAGCAAATACATTTTTTCTTCATAAATGCTGAAACCATATGAGAAAAGCGGTCTAATGTTATCTTGCATTCCAACGCATCTAAATGCTTAAAGGGTAAAAAATGGAAAGACAGCGAATTTACGCCACATGGGGAGAAAGCGCTAAAACTGCAAGAGATTTAGACCATGCATGATTTTGTTTTTTTAAGTTGTTCCCGATAAAAGCACTTTTGGCTACTTACACTTTAAAACATTTTTAGTACAGAAAGTTATATCTCGCCACGAAGCAGTTTGTATAAATCCATTTCCTATGCGGTTTAGTCCAATATATTCCCACTTTCAACAGAACCGAAACACTAGCAGTAATACTAAGTTTTTACTATGTTTATTAAATTTATCCCATAGTTTCAACTAGAAGGATTCCGGTGTACCAATATTTTCAACTGAAGAATCTTGGTTTCAAACGAGGTTAAAGGGTTCAGAATTTTGAAAGAAGCCTTAAGTCTGTGATACAATATAGCCAAATAAAGCTTCTGCTTCTGAATATATTAGTCCAATTTAGCATTGCTGCTGAAAAAAAAGTGAAAACTAACTCAGTGGGCAAAACAAATTTTAAAGTAACAAAGAAACGTTCGGGTATTCGAGTCTAACTTGATTAAACGCAAACAAAGCTTTGTTGAGAATAGAGCCATCGAAAAGAAACGTCTTAGTTTGCAATAATTGATTAATGAAAATAAACAGCAGTTCGAATTTAGTTTTTAGTTTTCTTCTAACATGAACAGTAAGATTGTCGCTTTTAGTGTATAACAAGTAATCTGTTTTTGGTCTTTAGTTGTAAAATCCTATGCTAAGGTATCTTTAAGTTGAAAACTGGCCATTTTGTAGTGAGTGACTCACAAAAGAGTGTGCCAAACTCTTAAACATAAGCCTTATCCGACACCGAGTAACCAATTAGTTGTACATCGAAAGCTGTGTTTATATTTTCATGATACCGACTGAAGACTTAATGCCAGTTACTCGATGTTCACAAGCTGTGCAGGACTTCATCGTTTTTCCTCACTGATACAAGAATTAATAAAAAATAAGACATTTCACCTTGTCAGTCTAACGCCCTGCCATTTCTATCAGCTGCTTTTACCGCAATGAGAAACAAACTGACTTACGTTCAAATATGTTCTTCACAGACAGCTTGCTGAAGCACCAGTTGAGCAAAGAAGTGAAATACAGTCTCGCTTCAATTTTGCTTGTGCCTTCTTTTCTATGCTATACGATGTTGATTCGCGGTTGAAACTTTTGCGACATTCAGCTAATATTTCTGTAAAAACCTTCAAGTCAAAAGTCCATGATCTCGATACAAGAGACAATACAAATATGTGTTTCAAACTGCCATTATATTACAGGAAAGGAATACAAACGGTTCGCTATATAGCTGAACAAAGAGAACATAAATATATAGACCCTTTAGGAACTTGTGGAAGACAAACCGGGACAAATAACTCTCCATCGACAAAACTGTGTGATCTAAATGGTTGAACTAACGGCTTATATAGAAGAATGGACTTTTACGATATTTTTAAAATGTAGCAACGAATAGGGATACTATAGTGCTGGAAAAGTACTAATGGAGTCATGTTTCTATCGAAGGTCAGTTCCGTTAGCAAGGCGTTGTAAGAGCAACCAACTTATCGTAAAGCCGTTTTGCTTGACTAATCAATGATAATAATCAGTAATAGAATCTTTTATTCCGAAAAAGCAAATTTGTTGCCGAACTTAGTTAGTAAAAAAGAGCTAGTACAAATAAGACAAACATCTGAATTCTTGTTGAGTTGTTTAGTTTGAACTGGAGACGCCCATGTTTTGTCGGGCAAAAATACATGTTGTGTCCTAATTTTAGTGTACAATTATTCGTGCGGCCTAAATATTGTACTTGCACGGAGTTAAGTGCTAATGTCAGTTAATTTAGCTGCAAGGGATCATAATTTACTAATACAATTGATCAATTACCTTGCTACCTCGCAAGCCACGCTTTCTTCCGGTATTTCAAACAGCCTGTGTGTTTTTTAATTGCCTATAAAAGAATCTTATATTGGTCTCATTTTTCTCCACATCTCCAAGACAAAAGTTCTGAATGAGAAAGTTTCGTGACTTTCTGATAGTTGTGTTTATCGTCGCATACACATTTTCTAGATGTTGAGACGATGCAAGTGAATTTTTATTTAAAGGATACATTTCCAAACAATGGCATGAAATCATTACAATGAACTTTCGCTATTCCCTCCTCGAGGGCCCTTTTGGTAAATTTCAAGTTATCCTTTGTTTTCCGTGAGAAACCGACAACATACCATCACTGAGGCAGAATTTAGTTTACTTTCTTTCGTTCCAAGGGCCTATATCTCACAGGAAACATTCGGGGCACTCGCCTCTCCCATTAGATTGTCTCTCCGTGAGTAAATTACGGTGTAGAGGGCATTTTTTAATAACGCAAAGTTAACCGCATTTGCCGGCATGCAAATTAACTCACGCCGGAAAAAGTTTCAAAACAAGAGACTTCAGGTTTCTCTAAGTGCTGACAGCAAAAGTGCGCTTAAAACCTTTTTAAAATGAAAACAAAAAACCTAGCCAAAGACCTCAACAAATACTTAATATGTTTTATGAAAGGAGTTTTATTCATCTGCGCAACACATCCGGCAAAGAATAATAAACTATTCTCTTTCCAGCAGGTAGCAATGTATATAGCAACAGAGACTACATGCAGCTAGACTAGAGTCAATATTCTGACAGATATCTATTTCCAACTTTTACAAACACTGTTCATGTTTCCGATCAATTTGAAAAAGATTTCCAGAGAAGAATGCTAATAAAAATGAGTTAATAATTAAGTCAAGTAGTAGCTAACGCCTGAGTCATCACTCCTAAACAAACTGCTCTCACACTGAATTTGAGGTCGCATTAAACCACGAAATCCCTTAAATCGCTAAAATGGCTAACTTAAAGTTTTAATTCTACTTTTCTGTCGAAAATCAATATCTTGAGCAGCGTTTCTAACTTTAGTAAAAAGAGACCGCTCTTGTAAAATGATTTTCGACTGAGTTTTAACGAGGGTCGCGCTCAACAGAAACAAAACACTTTGCATAAATTGAACATCAGTATTTTTTTATTAAGATTTTTCAAACATCATCCATCTTACAGCGTTTCACGTTTGACTAGAGATTTATCTTTAACTTCGATGTTGAAGACAAAACGGACATTAGCTAATTGAGAAATAACATGAATATGAAAACTAGATAACAAACTTGTGAAATTAGCATTTGAATTTGTTCGACTTGAAAAGCACTTCAGTGCAGTCTCCTCTTTGAACACCATTTGGAGAATCTGAATTTTGACATTAGGAATAAAATTAGCAAAACTTAGAACGGTAATAACAATAAAATATAATACAATAACTATTACAATTTCCTCGAGCGCTTTCTTTCTTTGCTTTATCTTATAAATATTGGGGCGGTCCGACTTATTGAATTGCTTAGGTCTAATCTTTTGAGAATGAAATCTTTGTTCACTCAGGAAACAGGAATGACGAGTACAAACCTTTTGAGTAAAATAAAAAATTACGAAACGGCTTTACTTCGACTTTAGTCAACTCTGATTTAAGTCTCAAAGTTTAAGTCTGTCTAGAATACTTTTAATTTGCGATATAAAGTATAAAAAAAACATTTCGTATAATACAAGTTATCATCAATCGTTTTGTGGTTTTGTGGCTTTCAAACCATACTTTTCCTTCTCTAAAGAAGATGTCGTGTCAATGAAATAAAAGGCAAATTTAGTTCGCCCTTGGAGTTTGATACATTAATAACTATTTGGCTCCGTGCTTTTAGCAAAATTAGTGCAAAAATTTCAGAGTCGATGCGGAACGAGTTTATTGTGAGCTTAGAATAAACATTAACACGTTTTATAATTTACCTTTCTTCTTGATAAATTCAAAAGTTAGTGACGTGGAAATTCGACAAAAGAAAGCCTAATTGTAGAGCAAATAGTTCCGCTATCGAGAACACTCTAATTTGTAAATAGGAGTAACCTCTTTTTACTTTAGCCTGAGTCGCGAATTTGTGACTTTAGATCGTACAACAACGACATTCAACTAAGAATTTACTTGTAGTTTAGATGCTTTCTTTACCCTAACTGCTGTGTTATCCCTTATAATCTCAATAATTTACTTAACGTTTAAATCGACTTTTCTCGTTACGTCTTAACGTCTTATATACCATTCAGTTTGGGGCCTCTGGGGCAGTACATATATTTTTGTATACGCAGTATTTTTTTCAAAGAATAAAATAGAGCTCTTTCTTACATTGTTACTTGCGATTTCAGTTCTTTTTCTCCTTTGGGCGAGCAATATATAATTACAGCGATCTATTTACAAATGCCAGCGGCACTGTCTCTCTGTCTCTTTCTTTCTAACGAGTTATTTGTTTTATCCGATTCCCGCTATGGCCTTGATTTCCCTCATAATTCTGCCAATGGAATTCTTGCCCATCGGTACTTTATTGAACCAGATGTCACCTTTCGGTTTATGCTTTGGTGTAAGGTAAAATGACGAGATACCTGGAGGTCGGTGCCTGAGATATACTTCAAAAGCACGGACGGGATCTCTTTCTCCCCCATCGGTAGCGGCAACTCGCGCTTTGCATTTCTTTTTTGAGCGACTCGTTTCTTTATCATCTTCGCCAGCACGCGGTCTTTTGGTGCCCGCCTTTGCGTAGTCGATCACGATTTTTCCGTCGGGTCCACGGGAAATTCTGAAGTCATCAATGCTGAGGTCGTGATGCGCCATTCTTCCTCTTATCCCATGGCTTACCGTGTTTATCCACCATTGTAATCGCAGTAGCGGTCGAGGAGCGTGAACTCCGATGGCTCCCGTAGCCCACATTCTTTCAAGTTGTTCTTCTGTAATGCTTTCTACCACATTCGGATGATTGCCTTTGCCTTTTCGTTTCAGATCGTTTCTCTTAGTGACGAGCTGAAAGTTCACCATATCAAATTCCCGGTCTGCCAAGTCGAAATTGTCGACCGCAGGTGGCACTTTGCGCTCGAGAAAGTATCTTCGAAGCCCGTTTCGGTATGTGGTAAGGGTAACTGGTTCATATTCGTTCCCTTCTTTGCCCGGTCTAGTATCTCGGATCTCGATGAAAAAATCTTTTAGCATGTCAACGGCTGAGGTTTTGCCAAGTTTGTTCATATCGATACTTTTCCCATACTTGTCTTTGTACCACTTCTTGAATCTTCTCACTGAAGTCTTGGTACCCTCAACAGTATTTTTGCAGCGATTTGTGTTCTCCACTTCTTCAACATCCCTGGTGTCGGGTCCGTGCGAACTTGTAGTTTGCTTTCTTTCACTTGGAGTACTTCTTGAGTTATTATGTGCGGGTATAGAAAAACCTCTCGACTCCTCTTTAGAAAACTGTCCAGTTTCATCAAGATCAGGAGGATTAGCGAAGGAACCAAACGGTGGCTGGAAATGTCGATAAAACTGGGTGGTCTTGCTGTGTTCATCTACTCCAGGAGGCTGGAAATAAGTGTACATCGATGGGGTCGGAGCTTCGCCTATAAACGAGGTTACGTCCTGTCCATAAATCGGGCGCATAAAACTTTTCTGGGACGACAATGAATTCATTGGTGGCATTCCCGACGCTGGGGAATGAAATCTCGATTCGCCGCTGCTAACATGATCTGGTTTCATGCTGAACTCACCTGACGATTGGTGGTTAAACGCTTCTCTGTGGGAGTCCGCCTTAAGGTAGTCTTCCGAAATTGAAGGCGCCTCGGAATGACTAAAAATATTCGAAGTCTGATAATGGCTGATACCATTTGTAGGTTGTTGAATCATACTGCCAAAACTTGTAGTTGGCAATGAGCTTGAGTAACTCGGCAATGAAATGGGCAGTTCATCAGGAATTTCTGACATTCCATCCACAAGACTTGTAAGAGCCTGTCGCGAATTGTCACTGCTAACTTTGCCACTGCTGTACAAATTATCACTTGGAGTACGAAACAAACCTGGATGAAGCGGTGGCGGAAAATGTAGATCTGTTCGTGTTGTTGGCGGCTTCATAATTTCTGATCCGTGGCGTTGAGGCATTGTGGAACATATGTCAGGTGTAAACTCGAATGGATTTGGAAATGACATTTTGTTCTTTAACTCTGTCGAGGGACTTCTCTCATTTGCTTAGAGCATTTGCTTTAGCGCACGAAGTTGTGCATTATAGTCTAAACTGAAGTGACTATCAATGAAGCGGCCTTTTATACCCCTGAATGCTAAAAGGCCCTTTTTTAGTGAACCTATTGTCTTCACTGAATTTATGTGCTTCCTGTCTTTACGTGCATTGGCCCCCAATTAATGCTTAATGACACAACCACTAAGGCCGAGTCCCTTTTAATCTCTAATTTGGTGACCCTTGACAACAAGATCTAATTATACCTAAGGCTTGACAAGAAGCCTATAAAAGGCATTTCATTCCGAGTTCGTCAGATAGGGAGGGGAAGATATTATATTTGTGGTAATTATGCTCCTCAATGGCCAGTCGAACTGCTTGAAGAGTCCAAATGTTTCATTTGATCATAATTTTAGTCAGTAGATGACAATTCCCATTGTTTTACATAAAAGGCAGTGTATGACATTTTGTGTCAAAATAGGTAATCGAGTCAAAATGTATTCACGCGCCAGTGTTTTGTACAACGATAAAATCTAATTCGACCAAAGCGAATAATTTCCAAACAAAACCTAAATGCTAATGCACGCAAAAGTTTGGAAGTGCTTTCAAGCGTTCGAAAAGCTAATTCTGGCGGGTACCCAAACAAACGCGTGGTTCTTGATTCTACTTAACAAAGCGTCGACGACATACACGCAAGCATCAGTAACTTAGTGAAATGAAAATCAGGAGTTTTCGCTTTCTTTGGGATTTTTGAATAGAACAACTTTGGTAATGACAAATAGGAATAAGAATAGCAATAACAAAGTGTAAAGAGAAAAGATTATCTTATTTACATATCATTTCAAAGGATTCAGTGTGATTAATGACAAATCCTCTGTCAACATCAGTGTTGTAAGTTACTTGAAGTTTCTTCTCAATAGAGAAATTATCAAGTCCAAGACAAAGGCTCGTCGGTCAGCTTGTGGAATCTTTTGTTTTCAATGTAAAATTTACATTGCGTTAACACATTTAACAATCCAAAAAAGACGAACCCTTAGATTTATACAAATTCGGAAGTGTTTATTTCGCTTTCTTCTTCTCACTTCAGCAGTAAAGTGAAATCTATCATTCCAAAATTATGATAAGAAAAACCTTGTGAGCTAGTTCCTGAAAAGATATTTCATTTTACAAAAGGACTGCGTTTTTTAATTTGATCCGCAGTTTTTATAAAGACCTCCAGTCGCTTCAGTATACACAACAAATTATCCATTGTTTTGTGTCAAAGTCGAAGGCGGAGACTATCAATAAAAGTAAGGCCAACAGTTGGTTTCATACGGAACTCTCTTTACTGGAAAGCAAATGAGAAAGTTATTGAGCTGAACCAGTGATCGGTATCCGAAAGTCTAACAGAAACTCTTAAATATTAGTGAAACGATGGTAGTGAGCACTAAACAAGGCAGGTTAGCTTTCGTGTGGTACTCGCACATGGTGTTATGGGGTTTCCATGGATGAATGCAGAGAAAAATAGCTCTTGGCGAACGTGCGGGAAATGAAGCGAAATAAAAACACAAATCAATAAAACAAATAGTAAGTTTGAATGAAGAAGTATTTTTGGGAGTTTTTCTGATCTTAGCAAGAAACCTAGGCCTGAAACGGCTATTTCCAATTCAATTTTTTTATTCAACAAAAGCCAAAAGGAGCAGCTTATGCACAGCACGGAAACAGCTTTCGACTCGTGTCAGCATAGCTCATTTATAAAATTGAATGCATAAAATATGACACTGGGTGTTTTGGGCGGTCGGCAACCTATTGAACTTCAGTTCTATCAAGTAAGTTTCTATTCGTTCAAGCACAATGTTCGAGTAAATTAAAGACTATTGGTTGCATAGATCTTTCAAAAATTTGAATTGAGAATCGTGTTGTTGGAAAGTTTTATTTAGATTTCGATGCATCGTAGCAAGTATAAGGAAAAATACGAGGAGCGAAAAGACGAATTCGCAACATCAAATTAGTACCGCATATTATTCCCTTTTAAATTAAACACTTCAACTTCCAAACAAAAATTATCCTTGCTCTGAGAAATTAGAGTGGAATCTAGGAATTGGAATGACTGCAGCTTGCATGCAACGACTGATCAGATCCACACAATGCTTGGATAATAACGAGTTTACCTTTCAGATAAGACTTGTCAGAGATAATAAACTTGAAAAGCACTCAGAAAAAGATTTCTCATGTTTTGTAGTTATTTGCCTTCTTAACTAAGCTTTTTGGAAAGTCAAACTTTTCATTATAATCACTTCCGTGGCTTCCTTATGTAAATATTTACCATAAAGATTATTTTGCGATAACAAAATTTGTATAGCTGTATCTACGACTATTCCATGTAATGTCCTTACAGGGTTTTACGCCGTAAAATCATTCTTCTTTCTCTTGAGAACTGATGAGATATAAAAACAAAAATGTAAACAGTGGCTCAGTTAAGAATACAATGAAAAGAGCGAGATAAGAAAAGGGCCGTCATTCAAGTTCAACCACAAATATAGTTACTGATTCGCCACCTGGAACAAAATTATATATCTTGTGCTTTTCAATGTTTTGAACACCACTGGTGTAAAATTTGGACTTTCTTTCCATTGCGAGGATAGTTCAAAATTTACTTTTGTTTTTAACTTAAAAAAGTCATTTCTCAGAAAAAAAGTTAAAAGCAGATAGCTGAATAAAAAAAGTCTTTCTATAAAGGCAGAAAACTCGTATTTATATACTTCTGAATAATTCGCACAAAAAGGTAGAAATCGAAAACGCTTAACACATACTCCACACCAAATAGTCTCTCGTTCATTTTTATTTAGCTGATTTAGACTTAACTTATGTAAAATTCCAAGACAGATCTTTAGTTTTGTAACACTTGGTTTATGATACTATTTCAAGTTATACTTCTAACCATTTGGCAGGATTCACTAACGGGGGTCCTGTATTTGCTCTTTCTTTCAAAGTTAATCCATCTTACAAAGTTAATCATGTCACGAAGTAACATTTTTGTGCAAAAAAAAGCATATCAGAAGTGAGTTTTGTAGCGCAAGGCGAGAACAATTAGATAATCTTGGCTTTTTGCCTCAGGTAAGCGTGATTTACAAGCTAGTGATGTTGTGGCGCCCAGACTTTCAGGCACTGGTACCGGAGTCCTAAGTCTTCAAGAATATAGATATATCTATAAAAATATCAGCAGCTTAGGTTCTCTCTTGCCAGGAAAACTAATATGCAATAAATTACTCAACGTGTATTAATTCTAAAACTGTTACTTTAAGGAGATACGACGGACTAAGAATGCGTCCAATTTAGTCATGTAGTCGTTTCATTCTGCTTAATATGTTTGTAGTTAGACGCCTACTGCATTAAGGAAGCAAAAATACCAATATTTTTTCACGTCAAGATCAACCTTTACTTAAAAAACAGGGTGATTATGTAAACCTATTCTATATCTATGTTTTGAAAACTTTTGGGTAGCTCTTAATAACCTTGTCCAGTAATAGTAATCAAATTCAGATATCCAAATCCATGCATTGTAGTCGAAAATCAATCGGTTCATTACTGCTATTGAAGTTTTTTCTTCAAAAAGATCTTTGAAAACTATGGAGGCCGCAGCACGTTGATTTTATCTAATCACGTATAAGAAACGAAGAATAAGTCTAGATTGTTTCTTCTACAAAGCAATCGTTAAAAAGAAACGTTATCATTTAAAAATCGGCGCCTGCTTTTATCGCAGAGCTGAAAAAAGTCAACCATCAAAATTAAAAATAAAGCAATCAGATCAGACCAGAGCAACAACATAATTGTGTCTCAAAAATTTCGTTTTTATTTGGAGAACAAAGCCATTCAGAAAACTATATCCGTTTCAGGTACAAAAGCACGGACGAGATTCAAATTAAACACGTTTCCCGCGATGCACAGTTATAACTTTTTAAATTTCCTGTTTGAAATTTTGAAACATTTCAAGGCATGATGAAAAGTGGTGAATTCTGCCGCTGCTTTTTAAAACAAACAATCATAATTCTTTGTCGACATTAAAAAAACTACCTCAAAATTTGAAATGTGTACATGTAAATAAATAAATATATACATAGATATACATAGATATACATCATGTATATCATATATAAAATAATTTATTACTTGTATTAGAGACTATGCGGTTCGCTTTGCTTTAGAAAACCCGGCGTCATTATCTTGTATTTCAACCATTCTTGAAAGTTTTGTTCTTTGATTATGAAGAAGAACAGAGACAAATTTAGAAGAAAGTTTCTTTCGGCTCTAACTTTGCATTCGCCTAGATCAATATGTCTGCCTGGAATGAGCAGAGCTGATTTTAAAATGAAAACTAAAACGTAATTTGACGATTCGTTTCCATTTAATTGAATAGAACGAACGAGTTGTAGAGAAAAAGAGAATGCAAATGTCACGTTCCAACGCTAATTTCGAAATTTTTTCATCCTTCGTTTTCGGTTTAAGACAAGGTGCATTGTTTGGTCATTAAGATCAAAACCAAGACTCTATAAATAGGTCTGTATATCTAGATGAAGAAAAGATTTACAAGCTCTGTTCTACCGCCTGAAGTCAATTCACACTTTAGGTGTTAAACAGAGTATCAAAATGTGTAACGTTTGCAACAACAGCCTACAACTCATCAGAATGAATTATTCACAACTTGGTTAAACCTTCATCAGCTTTTTAAAATGTTCACTTTATAAGCACAAGCGAATTATAAACTCTTTCGTTATATTCTCCCTGTCGTTAGATGATATTTGTCCTCCAAATTTTTAGTCTGCCTACTCCTCAGCCACTAACAGACAATTCCCAGTAAAAAGGCAAAACTGTTTATGGGAGGAACCTCAATTCAAGTAATTAGTTTGCTATCAACGGATTTGAAAAAAATATGACGAATTTGAACCGAATTGATAACGAGTTTTTGAAGTGAAAGTTAACTGTACATTTGAACAAGCTATCTTTGTTAACATGTTAATCTTCATTTCCCAATTCACGCCCTCTTTTCTTATAGGTGTAAATGGTGATGAATGCAGGTGTTAATTACGGACAGCAAGAACAAAGAAAGGAAAAAAATGATCCAATTGATTATCCGCTCAAAGAAAGTCGAATTCTTTAGAACTTGATTTCATAGCTAAATTTTCAAATTCAATTAAACAGTTACGAGCGCAAGGATAAAACACTAATCTTCCTAGAGCTCTAAGCTTTGTGCTACGGGACGAAAACAATTCGCACAATCTCCTGCTTGGTCTTTGTTTCTGGAAAGTTTTTCACACGAGGTGTTTTGCGGTTTTGTGCTGGGCAATGAACCTGTAATGATCATCAAGGCATGTAAATGATTTGCGAAGTGTGTTTTCTTTCTTTTCAGGTGAAATCATCCACAAATTTTACAAATTGCCCCTGAGTGTTATTTGCAAGTCTGAAAATCAAGGGGATTAAACTGTCTCATAACTTCTTACCTTAGATTTTTTTTATCTAGGTCAGAAGTTTTAAATCGATGGAATATGGTTAGCAAAGATTTCAAGTTGCAATCTGTATCAATCATATGTTTTATGCTTTTATCAAATATAAACTTTTGTGATCTTTGCTTATTAAAACTTCAAACTAAAACACTAAAAATGTGCTCCTCATTGTGCGAGGTGCAATGTGTGGTATTATTTTGAGAAAGCGCTGCTTCAGTTTTTGTAGCCACAAAGAGAAAAAAACGTTTGCTATGTTGATATCTATTTGTCAAAAACGACAATATTCCAACTCGTTTTTTTAAGAAACACAGCATAAAAATTCTTAATTTTGTAAGACATTGATGTATTTTCTGTTCTGACACTGTACTTTAGTATGGACATGCAGACACCTGTTATTCTTGTTCTTAACAGACCTTAATTTCTTAAATTTTAAATCTATTTATGCACTTTGGATAAGGTTAAATTCTCAGGGCAAAGTATATCTCCTCATCAAAAGTCTGGATGTTAAGAAAATCAAAAGCGTTTTGATATCATCAAGACAGCATATGTGAAAGACGTCAGTTATTTGTATTTTACCAAAGAAACTTAAGAGCGCCGAGTTCGATCTCAAATCGGAGTTTTCTCTTGTTTATTACATAAGGAAGTTAACAACATTGCATTCGAAACCTGCAAGTATATTTTAACACCTCAAACACGTTGTGTGGTTTTATAGTACGTCATTTGTTTCGCCTCAAGTCGAAAGGCGTTCACCAGAAAGGGGCCATCTTGTGGTGTTAGACCGAAAATAAAACCCCTAGAAATGTTTAAGGCATTCTCAAAACCAAGTTCAGTTATTCAAAAAGGATAATTCGCCAGCTTCAATAATGTTATACAAAATTGTAGTGTTGGTTAAAAGTCAATTTTGCAATCTACAGCACCTAATAAACGAGAGACTAAAAACATAAAAGATGTTTAGAGAATGCATCTGAACCAAGTGCGAGTAACTATTATTTCTGTGCAATATCGTAAAAACAGTTTCTTAAATAAAGTGTGCTCTTTACTCAGACTTCACTCCGTCCGCTTTTCTGCAAGGTACCTCTTAGCGATTAAACTTTCTTTTTTTAGAAATATGATATCAGACATGTCCGAAAAGTCCAAAAAAAAACCCCACTTAAACAGTTGAGCTTAATGATCATAGATGAAAAATAAGGTTTTAGCTTTAAGTTTTGTAGAATTCACTCAGCTTCTAAAGTAAATGCTGATATTTGGGTTGTTTATTCAGACGATGAGAAGCGGTGTCTACGTGCCCAATATGACCTGGTGATTCAGTCGGCAGAGGAAATAGAGCGAATACAAATTCCTCCTCTCAAAAGCTTCTGTGAGAATCCGTGAGAACTCAGAAATTAAGAATAATCGCTTTCCTGGTTCTATTTTAGATGTGAAGCAAGCAATAATGCCGACTGCGTCAAATCGAAAGCAATTAAAGCCTAAAATAATCGCTAAACAACTGGTTGAATCTCAGAATTGACAATTAATTGATTTGAAGAAGGTAATCCCACGATCACTGATTAAAGCTTGTTTCATCTGAAATTTCTTTCCACAACGTGATCAACAACAAAAATTATTTAAATGGAAACAGAAAAAAAATGAGTATAAAAAATGAGTATCTGGTATTGTACTGTCTTAACTTAGCCACTAATTTAAAATACTAAGTTCTGCTTCCGGAGATCAATCAATTGCCACCCTTTGGGTTAGGCGCATAAGAAGTGTTCTCCTGTGTTTCTGGACAAACACGATTACAGTGAAGAAATCGATACCTTTCCTAAAGTGAGTGGGTTTTCATTGAAATGCGGGATTTCTGGGATTATAACAACGGACGGAGATCGTTCAATTGTTTCAAATTTGTCTACCGCACTCCATGAACGATTAAAAAACAACTCAACGTTTCTCATAGTCAAACAATGGAGTGACGTTGGCTGATCTGCTCAGTCCATTTTTGGCGCATTTTCGAAAGTTTGCGATATCTAAAAATAAGAACAGCATCAATTTGCTTCTGTTATAATATCACCACTAAGCTCTACACGAGAAGATGACACCATAAACAATATTTTAAAATGCAGTGGCATAATTAAGAATAATTCTCACGCCCATTTTGTTTGAAAAATAGATTCTCCAAAACTATCCTTCTAGCATTTAGAGAACTGAAAAAAAAAACTTCAAAAGCAAGAACCAGAAAACATTTTTGATTATAGCTCTACTTAGGACAGACTTTTAAGAACAAAGTATGGAGCATAAATTTTCGGCTGTATAACACTTAATTGCTGGCTGGTTTTAAACCAAAAGTGAACAGCTATTATTACACAATACAGCCTTTGGACGTCTTATTCAGTCTTAATCAAATGCATAAGTTACAAAACAAGAACAACGTAGCGTTGAGTAAACAGGTAGGAATCTTTAGAACCGAAAGCCTTGAATTATAATGTTTTTATCCAGAGTAACATTAACATCATAAAGGGAAAAGAAAGAGTTAGAACTCGAATCTGGGTGTGAGATGGCAATCTATCAGACTAAGCTGAGTTAAGTTAAAAATGGAAAAAAGATAAAGCAATTAGCTAGAACTAAAGTTACCCGTATTTGATGTAAAGTTGCTAAACACAGGGATTGGTTGCTCGCTTTTAAAGTTGTATTTTGCAGCAAGAAACAAAATGACAATTGACCCAACGATTCAGTGTCTTGTAATTGTACAAAACCTAAAGAAAACTTATATACTAGCGTTTAAGAGTCGTAAGATAGCTGATATTGCATTATTAGAAGATGTTCACTAATATTAAAGCGAAGGCAACATGTACATCTATAGTTGGTTTGGACGGACTGTTTAGAGTTACTGAAGAGGCTTAGAAACATTTTCTTGACATCAACTGCTCACTGAATCAACAAAAGGAAAATATTAGCAAATTAAACCCGATTAATGACAATCGCTAATTTCGATCAGCTGTCATCAACTCAGGGAAGATCAGTCTTTGAGCCGTCGGTAAAGGAGTGAATAGATTTTGAGCTTTTACTAAACTGTTTTCGTAAAAGAACAAACGCATGCACATTGATTGGTATGCTCTTGGTATTGTCGAAACATATCGTGTATTAAAACGTCTAAAACTGCATAATTTGGCTTAAACCATGGGAAAAATACGGTGATATATTAGTCTTTAATAAGTCAATAAAAAGGAATATAAAATCATATAAAACCATAAGTTATTACTAATAACTTAACTTTTCGTATTAACTTTCATTTTTAATTTTCAGTCGGCCCGGATAACGGATAAAAAATTTAGATTTTTAAATGACTTCAACGTTTATAGCACTCGGTAAAGATGATCCCAAAAGTTTACAGAAAATTCCCACAGTTCCAGCACCAGCAAATAACACTGTAACTCGCTCATTAGGTGATCAAGTAATCACGTGTCTAACTCGGCAGTGTTTTAACTTCGAGTATGAAACCTTCACACCGTCGTCCTTTTGCTCATTGTTTTTGGGCAAGAAATGTTCGACACTTTCTTCAAACTGTCTCAGTTGACCCAGCTGTTAAAATAATTATCATCTTCTGCCATTGAGGAGTTTGGGATAGAGTCATGTTTGTGCAGTAAGTTAAAAATGCTATCACCCGCTCCAAACAAAAGGGTCCGACACGAGCGTTTCAAAATATTTCGCGATTTTATTGTATAGACTAAGTCTGTTTTCAATTTAAAACCTTTTTTGAAACTTTCTTTTACAGTTGTGTTCTTTTATAAATCTGTACGTGAATGCTTGTAGAAGTTTCCGCTTACTGTCCGCTTTGAATTCTTGTCTAGGTCATTACTGCTAAATGCAAGCAAATCAACCCTGAGAATGAATGAGCTTTAAACATGTACATGTGTTGTTGAAGTTGAGAAATTGCTATGAATAGATATAAAATTGGTAGTGTCATTTTTCCATTTACAAAAAAGCAGCCCTACTTTCTACTTTCACTTTTTCGGTATATAAGAACTTCATAAGTTTGGCCGACCAATTTTACAATTTTAGTATCAGATAATTAAGTTGTTTTTTTTCTAGATTTTTAACAGACCCTGTGTGCATGGACTAAGTATACACGTTAATACAGTCTGTACGTTTGTGAAATACACTAGTGTAATTCACCCTAGTTTTTCATGAGTAAAATTTACCTTGGAAATAAATTTCATTAAAAAAACGAGCAGTTAGTTCGCTGTCGCTATTTCTGTATATTCACTTATGTTATATATGTATATACATATACACTTCTTTGAAAAGAACCAGTATCAATTTGCTGAGACCAATTTTCAATTTTTTAATTTTTTTTGGTGATTTTAGTTTCAAATTGTTTTTAAATCGATATATCGTTTCTCATTTCCAGATAATTTTACACACTGGGTTAAATTGTAGAAAATAACAGAGTGAATGTCAAAAGTGTTTGCCCAAGAGTTGTTTTTGAAATCTTGATTCAATGCTGTGTTAGCCAAAGTGACAGGTACAACCTAAGCTGTTATGTTTTAAATAATAACCTAAATCTAATTAAAGTTAACTTTATTTTATAGTGCTTCTAAGAAAAAATCATTTGGTTAGAACGTTATCGTGAGCTTCAACATTTTACCTATAGATTTTCGTTCAATAAAATACTGAAATCATTATCTTAAGGTTGAAGATGTTCTTGACTTAGTCGGTTTAAATTTGGGCAAAACATCTCAGCCTGGATGTTTTTATAATGAATATTTTTATAATGAATGAGCAGAAACTTCAGTCAAAACATTTAAGTACTTTCTCATAAAATTGCTTGAGTTAAAATTCCGTATTCCAGGGTGATGGCAAAAATTTGATCTTTAGAGTTTAGTGTTCACAAAAAATTGCCCTTATAAAAGAAACCGTACAATGTACCGCTTTCACTAAAATGAATAATCAAAATCCAATTACCATTTGCGGCACGTGCAAACTAGAAGTGCTAATGTTCCGTTGATTAAGTGTTAATGGCAAAGAAATGAAATAAAGTTTACCTAAACTAAACAACTGTAAACGCTAATGCTCGCGCTAATGTTTTGCTATTCAAGAACATTCATCTTAAATGTTTTGCAAGCCCTCTTAGTGGCGGTACGATTAGGGATAAAAAAGGCACAAAGTATTACCCAATAATTTTCCAAGTTGTCATTTTGAGTTCTCTGTTTGCTAATTTAGAACTTAGAAAGATCCGCAGTATGCATACAATACCAGCAATTTTTGCCATAATTTCTTTGTAAAATTATTTGCTACCGTTTTCGGAACAAAATCTTTAATTTACTGCCGGTGTGCTTAACTATATTTGGCAAGTTGAAAATTCTGTTGCAGCCCCGTGTGCTTTTTGATAGGGCTAAACATATGCTGATCTGCATCCACACCCACAATATTACCAAGCAATGTAAATCTTAAAAATGTTTTGCTTGCGGCCCGCAAAAACAAACCATTTGAGAGTTGGTTATAATGAATAGTATTCCCGTACGAAAAACCAAAGTGACTTTTGTCTTCATCATAAAACACATTACAGTCGTCACTAGTTGTTTAATCAGTAATTTTTTTCTAGTGATTATACAGTCAGCTTATACACTGAACACCAGCACAATACCAAACATTTCGGAGTGGTTTGTGGATCGAAAAAAACCTTGTAAATTTACAGTGCGCTTACAGAACCGTTTCGCGAGACAAATGCCAGTTTGTTTTTTCGTTTAAAATGCATGGTGGGTTTATTAAAAAGGTTTTAATTCCCGTTGTTTTGGATCATGAACAGTCATCAATGTTTGAAGAAGGCCAAATCACACGGTGGCAGTGGACTCAGAAATGCTTCCCAGTTCCTTGTACACTTTGTAAACGGTTCAACTCAAATTCAAACACTGAAAATTAACTAACACGTGGCTATTTTTGTTATTTTTAGGCTTTCTATAAAAGATACGCTGTATCCAACAAATTGCAAGTCATGCACAAAGTTAATGATGGATACACAGAGTTGTCATCTCGAACACAATCACGCGTGTTTACGGACAATTATAATGCGATAACACATTGTGGAACTGCCAGTATCTTTTAATTATGCATGGTACCAAAAATTGATAGCTTTCTGTTAAACGCGTTGTGCCAATTAAAAGGTGAATCATCGCTTACTTTGGTTCGGCAGCACCTCAAATACGGAGCCACAACATTCACGAAATGTAAAGAAATTAAGACGGCTATCTTTGCTATGTTTCAAATCAAGTTTGTCATCCTCCGAACACTTCAAACGTATCACAAAAAGCTAAAGACAAATTTCACACCTCCAGAGATAATAAACTACCATGTTTGATATATTTGCAACTATCTTGTTTTAGAATTTTTTTTGGTTGAGGACGTATTACCGAGAGGCATTTTCATATACTCTACACGTATAAGGATTGGTTTAAGTGAATGCCACCTGCGGATAAAAGTTCCAATATTAGTTAACTCAATCTTGATTTTCACCTCTTTCCCAATAGAAGTTCATACATACAGGTGATATGTGATAACCGAAGATTCACGTAAAGGAAAAGAGTTACAAGCATTGTACTAGGATTGCCTTGGGGTGTTGGAACAAGGTGTTGGACGCAACGGGTGGAATAAATTTGGGTTCTCATAATGATGTCACCAACATCGGTTGACGACAAAAACAAATATCAGTGTTGGAAATTTCTTGAAAAACAGATTTGCTTTGTGCCTTTTATGCCTGAAACACAGTCACAAGAAGCCGCCACGTTCCACTGAACGACTGAGCACAACGCACTTCTAATCAGTTACACAGGAAATCAAAATGTATTTTAAAAGTCACTTTTAGGTGTTTGGAGAAAAGATTGGTAGTAACGTTGGTGGCAGCCTATTAGTATTGAAACATGTCACTTGCTACTACAAAATAATGGGCTTTGGGCCAAGTAACAAACACGAGACACTTTTGAATACTACACATATTGTTAATTGAAATAGATGCCTCAATTAAATAATTGATCACAATCATTCTAGTGTTAAGGTGTTGCTGGGGCGGATCCAGATGTGGTTCGGGTGGTTCGGTCGCACCCCCTAAAGTGAAATAAACGTAAATATTTTGGCGATACGTTTTCTTGTGAAAAAAGGACATGTTAAGAAAAGATAACAATTAGATAATGTAGGCCACTATTTTCCTGGTTTAAAATGTCCCGCTCCGCCTATAAGTGAAGGAAAAGGAAAAGGAATTGAGTATCTGAAATTCTCGCTAAGAAAAAAAAGTCTGTTGCAATGTTCCTGTTAAATGCTTTCCCATCTGAGGCGCCAGAGTGACAGTTTTGACAGGTTAAAAGCAACAGTAGGGCAAGCCGGCATGCCGCGCGCTTTATTAATAAGCTCAGCGTTTGATTTGTTACCTTTTACGAAAATCTCTATTGGCAAAGACCATTTAATCTAAAAACAGCAATACAAATGCTGTATTATGTAATATATAACCCAAAACAATTTAACTTTCTGCATCAAAAGGACATTGCTCGTTTTGGAACTGCAGTTACAAAGTTCTAGCTCTGATAAACGATAAAGTTTCAAAACGATAATTATTGAAAATACTGAACACGCTTGCAATGACATTAGACAAATTGAAATTTTACTTCGCGGGTTATATAAACCATACATAACGATAACAATAACGATAACGATAATGATGGTGACGGTGATGGTGATGGTGATGATGATGGTGATGGTGATGGTGATCATGATGGTGATGGTGATAATGATGATGCCGGTGATGGTGATGATTATGATTATGGTGATGATGATGATAATTTTGATGATGGTGATGATGATGGTGATGATGATGATAATAATGGTGATGATGATGATGATGATGGTGATGATGATAATGATGTTGATGGTGATGCGGTGATGATGATGACGGTGATGATGATGAGAGTGGTGGTGGTAATGATGATAATGATGATGATGATGAGAGTGGTAGTGGTGATGATGATGATGTTGATGGTGATGATGATGACGGTGATGATGAGAGTGGTGGTGGTAATGATGATGATGATCAGTCTAACTCCATCGATAGCTAACTCTCCTATGAAGCAAAACTTACTTTTAAAATCTGGCTGAATAAACAAAAGAACATCACGGTATCCCGTCGAGTTTTGCGACAAAAGTGAAGCAATTAAAAAGCGAGACCAATACGACGTGTGTAAACTGATAAAAACGCCGAGCATGCTCTTTTTTCAAAAACGTCTGCCAGGGATATTGGCTTACTAGTGACGACAAGAGCCTAAATGTGGTTGTATGTTGAAAAAAGTGTTGGAACTGAGTTCTTGTTGAATGTGGTTTAATAGAAGATAGGAAATCAGCTAACCGAAAATGTTCTCTGGGTCGCTAAATGTTAAAGGTGCTTGAAGTTAGGTAACAACTGCCAAGAATGTTTCTCTACAAAATTGTATTTCATCACGTTTAAAAAATCAATTGATATAAAGGTGTACATTGGTGAAGAGTTTAACCTTAACGTTATCGTGTAGGGAGAATAAAACAAAAAAAATTGTAACAAAATATACACAAATTTAGCCAATCAACTTCTCTACCCAACATTTAAGACGTTCCGGAAACAGCAAAATTCTGAAGCCGGGGCTACAATTTTTCCTTATTACCATACTTTCGTGACATGAATTTTAAAATTGTTTAATGGCTCGCGTTCAAGATGGTTTCACCAGCCCTTAGTCGTGTCTACGAAACATGACGCTGCATTAGCGTGTTTGAATCAGCACGCATCCCGACAAGTTCACTCTTGTCCAGAGATTACAGAACGATAGTACCAATATCTAGTCATCATGTGGTAAGTGAGCTACTTAAAATAGCGGTTACAGGTTTTATCAGTCACGTATAGAGTTAAGTAAGTGATACCCACTGTCTGAAATTCCTTTAGACAAAAATAAAAAAAGAGAAATCAATTCCTCCGACTCAAAGTTTGGAAGGTATGACACGCTTTTTCTATAAGGACCAGTCATTTTTGCCGTGCCTCATTGCTCTTAATTTTTTGGCGACTTCGGCTTCAATATTCTCTTCATTTTTTGTTAGCTTTGCACTGCATTGTACCGGCTGGGTTCAGAGGCGGACTACATTATTCATTATTTATTGAATAGTCTTCAGTCTTTGGCGTATGGGGTCAAACTACAGTGAATCTTCTAGGTTTTACTAAGTTAAATTACGAATTTCAATCAATTATCTACCTGAAAAATTTTCCTAGTTATGGAGTCTCAGCCTGAGCTGTGTCTTAAAATGTTCTTAAATCTTGGCAAATTTGAGCCTCGTTGTTTTAATAAAGTTGTTCTT
>JAOBYJ020189752.1:0-10483 GCA_025403565.2 Palythoa heliodiscus | reverse complement strand
ACCATACAAAGTTAACTTCGCGGCTGCTAATTAACCATACAAAGTTAACTTCGCGGCTGCTAATTAACCATACAAAGTTAACTTCGCGGCTGCTAATTAACCATACAAAGGTAACTTCTCGACTGCTAATTAACTATACAAAAATAATATGTAATCAACCATTCCCAACCATGTTGTTGTTGTTGGCCCTGCATATATGAGCCCGGGTTAAAGGGTTATCCCTTCCACCAGGGACAACTTGACCTTCAGTTTATAAGAGCTTTTGAAGCCCGGATAATTGAAGCTTCGGCTACGTAAGCTATCGCAACCCGTCGTCCCCGGATGTCATGTAAACGATTTGCTACGTTTTACATAGAAACGTGTGAAAAGTTGTCTCGCCCCGGGTAACTTGGCCAGGGGAGGTATCCCTTCCCCCCGGGACAAATTACCGTATAAGTATATATCTAGACAGGAAGTTATACAGATTGCACCATAAAGGAAAAAATCTTACGTACTGTGTTTGTGATTGCGTAGAGACCCCTACTAACAAACTATAAGCATGTGTCCCTTTAGTGTGTAAATAAATTATTGTCATTATTATTATTGCTATTGTTGTTATTGTTATTGATGTTAATGTTGTTGTTATTGTTATTGTTATTGATGTTATTGTTATTGTTATTAGTCTGTAATGTAAGGCGAACTACAATAACTAATTAATTTAGCAAACTCCTTAATCTGTAAAGGCTTCATTTTTACCTAATGGATGACGTCAGTCATCAATGAGGTGTAGGAGTGAAGTGAATTCACTCTCTCGCTCGCTCACTCACTCACTCACTCACCCTGACAACTGCGTTCTAGCCTATAAAAACTTAATCTTTAATACGTCTCAGATTTCCAGTGCATGCTGAAAATTAATATCGGAGCATACGCTAGCTAGCTGTTCGAAGCCTGAGTCCCACGGAAACCAACCAGAATTCAATTTTTGCCCTTTTTTTATGTCTTTTATTCTTCTTTTCCTCTTTTTTCTAGAATTAGAAACTGTTTTCTGAATAAACTGTAATTCTTAAAGCCGTTTTTATATTTTTCTCCCCCCTCGTAATAGTTATTGCGTCTTGCGAGATGTGATTTTTAAGGCCGTTTTTATATTTTCTTCCCCCACGTAATAATAGATTACGTGGGAGAGAAAAATATAAGTGTGACTTCCAGAATATAATTTCTAACTACAATTAATAAGAGAAGGAAAGGAGAGTAAAAGGTGTAAAAAGCAAAAAAGATTTCTGTGGGACTCGATCTTTGAACAGCTCGCCGCGCGCATGCTCCGATTAATAACCACAAGAGCCAAAAGCGTCTATATGTCGGCCTGTGGTACTTAATTAATCCTCTTCGTACCGGGGGCACATAAGGCTGAGGTCAATGTTTTCCATTTGGATCTATCCTGTGCCATCTCCATGGAACTCCATGTCCATTCTTTCTGTTTCTCTCGTTCGATAGTGCGCCGCCAGGTCTCTTTTGGTTTGCCGCGAGATCTTTTTCCATCCGGTGTTCACTTGAGGACGATCATAGGTGGGGAGGATGAGGGCATGCGCAAGATATGCCCCAGCCATCTCCATCTTCGCTGCTGTTACTCTAGTGACACAGGATTCAGACAGGTTCTTCGCTATTGATGGTGATAGATGGCTTTAGTCACTTTCCATGTTTCTGACACGTAAAGCAGGACACTCAACACATTGCTCTTGAAAATTAGCAGTTTGGTCTTGGTCTTATATTTTCTGGAGCTCATCATTGGCTTAAGCTTCACAAAGGCATGTTGGGCTTTTTCCAGGCGTGATTTCACATCTGTTGAGCAGTCACCATCAGATCTCATTTTACTGCCAAGGTAGGTGAACTCCTTAACTTCCTCAGTTCCCTTTTCTTTAAGGATAATGAGTGTAGTGACAGAGCTGTACATTTTCATTACCTTGGTCTTGTCATGGTAGATCTTCAGGCTGCTTGTTTCTAGGACACTGGTCTTCACCTGTTTATCTCTGTGACGTGAGGACAAGAGATATATATCATGGGCATTGACAAGGTCTTCCAGGACAGTGGTAAGTGTACATCGTATGCCTCTGCGTTTCCCGGTGGTTATGGTGTTCCGGTAACCAGTCCATGGCCATGATGAAGAGGAAGGGGGAGAGAATGTATCCTTGTTTTACTCCAGTTCTAATGTTAAAGTGGCACTACAACGAAATTTTTGGTCTTTCTTTTTTACCTTTTCCAAACTACATTTAGTCAATATGTTCATAAAAACTCAACGCAGAAGAATTTAGAACCATACGAGCAAATTACGGTTTGAAATAGCGGATCGAAAATCGCATTTAGCAAAGGTGAGCCGGCGACATTTCTAAAAGGCGGATTTACCCAAGACGTCATATGCCCACACTTGCCTCTTTCTTCGCGTGCTCATACAGAAAATACAGGGAATGCAGCCCCGTTAGGACATGTCTTCGTCATCTAATTCTTCCCAGGTGACAGCGCCATAAAAGCACTGCGATATTTTGTTGTGATGTGGCATATGACGTCACATGAACTAGTACCAGATCTTTTCGCTACACTCGACTATTTTTGAATTGAGTAAAGGCGGGCGGCCGAAAGCTGAAAACACCGTTAAAATAATCGGACTTCCCGTGCGAATATTGAGATGAAACTTGGCATGGTAAGTATTTAATACGTTATAGCTTCCAAAAATTTCAAGATATGGATATGCAAAATTTTGATCGTAGTACCACTTTAAAGGGGTCAGCAAATGAGTAACCACAGACTACAGCGCCATCGAACTCGTTATATAGCATCTTGATAACTTGTACAATCTTAGGTGTCATTCCATAATGTCTCATGATTTTCAAAAGAAAGTCCCTGTGGATACTGTCAAATACTTTCTGGTAGTTAATAAAGTTGACATAAAATGAGGAATTCCATTCCTCACTTTGTTCTGAATTTTGGCGAAGCACAAAAATCAGATCAACACACGATTTGCCTTTCCTAAATCCAGCTTGTTCTTGTCGTTGATCTTTTTCAAGTGCAGCTTGTAGTCTCTTGGGGATGATTCTGCTGAAGATCTTCGATGATAAGGAGTGAAGGTTGATTCCGCGCCAGTTGATTCCATTCATCTGGAGCTTGCTCTTTTTGCCAGATGTTATTGAAGATGGTCGTCAGCAGTTTGGGGATCACTCCTTCCTCTCTTTTAACATTCTTGCCGTAACCCTATCCGCTCCAGATAATTTCCCATTCTTCGTAACAATGGCATTTTTTACTTCTGCTCTGACCGACTTTCAGTGCTAATTTCGAGGTCTTGCTCTGCTGGTTTGATGTTAGCTCTCAGTCTTGGTTCTTCTGTATTCAAGACCTCTTCAAAACGTTCTTTCCATCTTTTGATCTTCTCCTCTCCTCGGTGATCTGCTTGCCTTCTTTGTCTTTGATTGTGGTGTCAACATTCCTATAGCCTCCAACCAGTTCATTCGTAATCCTCTGCAAGGTCTTCGTGTCTTGTCGCTTTGCTGCTTCCTCAGCCTCTGCAGCAAGGCTTTCCACATCTTTGTTCTTGTTTTCGCTTGCTGAGTACTTGACCACTTTATTCATTTCGTTATACTGTTTCCTCAGATGGTCTGTCAGTCGGTCTGCATCCATTTGGTCCTTATCTTCTTCCTCATTTAGATCTTATTGCATGTTTCTTCTGATATCCTATGTTCTCGGTGCTTCTTTTGGTAATCTATTGGTTTTTCAGCAGTTTGTCTCACGGCTTCGTTGCAGGTAGCAATGGTTACGTCCCCTCTCTTTTGCAGTATGCGAAATCTGTTTTTGAGTTCCATCTGGAAGTCTCTATTAATTATGGGGTCCTTCAGTCTCTTGTTGTTAAACATCCTTTCCCTGACGTTATCACTCTTCTTATTCCTCATTAGCTTAAATTTGATCTTCCTCATGAGAAATTGATGATCACTTCCAACATCTGCTCCTCTCCTAGTTCTTACGTTAATTAATAATCTCCTCCATCTCCTGTTGATGACGTTATCGATCTGGTTCTTGCTGTTACCATCCGGAGATGTTCATTTGTATTTGTGGACTGTCTTATGTTGACAAATGCTCCCTCCTATAACCAGGTCGCTTTCGTAGCAAAGGTTGGCCAACCTCTCCCTACTGTTGTTCATTTCTCCGATTCCGTGAACTCCAATTGTCCTTTCTATGTTCTTATTGCAGCTCCCAATCTCTGCATTTAGATCGGCTGTGGCCACCGGCCAGTGGTTAGACCTATATAAATTCATTTCTAGAGTGCCTCACAGGTCCTTTGATTATTGGTGTATTCTTCATTTTTGTAATTAATTTTAATCATGGCATGAGATTTACGTAACTTTTTAACTATGTTTTTATTTAAAGATTGA
This sequence comes from Palythoa heliodiscus, assembly GCA_025403565.2. NCBI lineage: Eukaryota > Metazoa > Cnidaria > Anthozoa > Zoantharia > Sphenopidae > Palythoa > Palythoa heliodiscus. The sequence continues at coordinate 6,092 of JAOBYJ020189752.1, read as the reverse complement.
GTAAATCGTTATAATTTTGATTTTTTACCAAGAACACGCTACATTTTGTTTCTGTAACATAAATAGTACTCCTTTAATAGTTTCAAACAATGCAGGAAGTGACGTTTTCCAAGTGCTACCCATCATCTTTTGAGATGGAAGGATGCCATATAATAGTTTCTTTACCTTCTTTAAATTTATTATTTTTAAGAAAAAAAATGTTATTTCCAGATCTTCGGTGCATGACTCTGATGTCAAATCATACAGATTCTAAGGTTCACTGTTTTCTTTTTGCTAGCGTCTCGCAGGCACGTTTGACAGTTGTAAAATCTTAAGATTGACGTTGTCACAAAGTCAGTTAACTCTGTTAGCTACAACAATTCCCTGTATAATTTCTCTTGCCTATCTCTGTCGTTCTTGCAGCTGGATCGATTGGGCAGTTCTTGGTCGGGGAAGTTTGTGACGTAACCATGGGTGCTCTCTTACCTCATCCAGAGAGAGACGGCTAGATGGATGTTTGGCAAGAAGACGCCTGATAAGATCTTGAAGCTCTGCGGTGCAAAGTTAACAATGAAAAAAGTGATATCAATACAAGATATTGTAGAGTTTTCTCCTAAATACCCACATTGTTAACACGTTATACTAAAAGAGCCGCGGCAAAGTTACTCTTTAAAGGACCATGCCCCTTTGTAGTGCCTCACACAGCTTGATTTACAGTTCGCTAAGGAAATCGTTTTATACCTGGTGATACGGTATCAGAAAAGTGCACTTCCGCCCTAACAATATCCACCTCATTGTTAAATGGCACGTCGCCCACGATCATGTTATACAGCAGTACCCCTAGGGACCACACTGTAGCTGGCCTGGCATAATATCGATGGAATCTGAACCATTCAGGAGGGCAGTATGCACGAGTTCCTAAGGAGAGAAAATGTCAGACTTGAGATATTTATAAGCGGATGCAGCTGGATTGTGAAAAACCAATGTTTCATTACATTTTTTTACTCATTTTTAAAAGAAATGAAGGACGTTCCTTTCTGTAGTGAGACCGTCTTTTACGTTCACCGTCAACGGTTTGCACAATGTAGGTAGTCACACCTTCATTTCTACTTCGAAACCGCTGAAAACGTAATAATCTATTGGTTAAAAACTCCTTTTTGATATAAAAAAACACCTCGCTTTAAAAATTTAAAAAAAAAATTCCTGACATTTAAAGCTGATGTAACAGGAGACAATTTTTTGTACCAGTTGTCTTGCAACGCCATTGCGAGACGAGTTGCCCAAGCCATCGCAAGCCATGTTACACGGCTAGATAGTGGATTATATTTTCGGCAACAATATCTGCAACCTATCTTGCAACGATTTTAGCCATTGCTTGGGGTGTTACATGCTGCAATGGCTCGTGCAACTCGTCTCGCAATAGCGTTTCGAGACAAGTTGCAAGAAAATTGTCCCATGTAACATGACCTTAAATAGTTATTTGAGTTTTCCAACAATAATTCAAGTGCGCATAATAATCTTTAAGATAACAAATTCTAATTGGATGCGATTGTTACTGTTGCTTGGCATTCTGTCTGAGGACATTATAAGGTTGGACATTCACTTCAATGTTAAGCAAAAACTATACAATCAATGTGTGCAGGTTGGCCACAATGGTTTAAGAAGAAAAATACGTAAACAAATGGTAAGAAGAAAGGCCAATTTTTTTACCTTCATAATCGGTGAATAATACATTATCAAGCACAGAGCCAGAACCAAAGTCAAAGAGTTTTACTTCGCCAGTCTTTGTATCTAGCAGCAAGTTCTCGTCTTTAATATCTCTGTGGAACACTCCCTTTGATTCGCAGTACAAAGTTGCTTCTACCACTTGCCGAAAAATATCTCTTGCCTCTTGTTCTGCAAGATACTTTCTCTCTGTTATATAATCAAACAAGTCCTTGTGATGCACAGGTCTCTCCAGTACCATTACAAACGCTTGCGAATACTCAAAGAAGTCGTACAAAAGAACAACGTTTCGGTGCTTAAGGTCTTTGTGTAGATAAATCTCGAGGGGGATAGAGCGTCCATTGAACTGTGGAAAACGAGATAAAACTTGTGTAGTATTCTTTGTATTGAGTAAGGCAATTGTTCATTCGTGTGCTAGTTTTAGTCCATCAACATCTATATCATTACCCATACAAGGAAGGATTAAATAGTTCTTTACATTGAATTCTGGTTTTAAACTTTTGTTGTAGCTCTTCCCGTACCGACGATGTAATAGCTACTTACTGATAGATTTTTAGGCAAAGTGTCAAAACGTGCCAAAATATTTTTATGCTAGGCTATTTCAGTCGGCTCTTGGTGTTGTTGATCAATACTTTTAGGTTTTAGTTGTACCCTTATAAGAGATTTAGCGTGACAATTTTTTCAACCATTTTTTCACTTATTCATTTTGGGTTAAAATAATGTGAACGTTACAAACCTCTTCGTAAGAATAGACGTTACACTTTGGGATCACTTTAATTGCAACCTGTAAATGTTGTTAAAAACTGTATAAATGATGTGTTGGCACAAGTGTAATCAGTGATATAGTGATACAGTGATACAGCGATATAGTGAATAAATAAAGTGCTAGGAAAATAGACCAATAAATCTTTGTGGAAGGTTTTATGAGGTCAACCGGTCTACGAGATTCACATACACGAGCACATGCACACTCACATGCACACCCACATCCACATGCACTTGCATATCCACATGCACATGCACTTGCACATGCACATCCACATCCATATGCACACCCACATGCACATGCACACCCACATGCACTTGCACATCCACTTGCACAACCATATCCACATGCACTTGCACATCCACATGCACATGCACATGCACTTGCACATCCACATCCATATGCACACCCACATGCACATGTACATCCACATCCACATGCACATCCACATCCATATGCACATCCGCATCAACATGCACTTTCGCATGCACACCCACATCCACATGCACATCCGCATCAACATGCACACCCACATGCACATGCACGCCCACATCCACATCCACATGCACACCCACATCCACATCCACATCCACATCCGCATGCACACCCACATTCACATACACATCCGCATGCACACCCACATCCACATGCACATCCGCATCAACATGCACACCCACATCCACATGCACACCCACATCCACATGCACACCCACATCCACATGCACATCCGCATCAACATGCACACCCACATCCACATGCACACCCACATCCACATCCACATCCGCATCAACATGCACATCCGCATCAACATCCACATGCACATCCGCATGCACATCCGCATGCACACCCACATCCACATACACATCCACATGCACACCCACATCCACATCCGCATCAACATGCACATCCGCATCAACATCCACATGCACATCCACATCCACATGCACACCCACACCCACATCCACATCCACATGCACACCCACATCCACATGCACATCCGCATCAACATGCACACCCACATCCACATCCGCATCAACATGCACATCCGCATCAACATTCACATGCACATCCGCATGCACATCCGCATGCACACCCACATCCACATGCACACCCACATCCACATGCACATCCACATCCACATGCACACCCACATGCACATGCACACCCACATCCACATCCACATGCACACCCACATCCACATCCACATGCACATCCGCATGCACACCCACATCCACATACACATCCGCATGCACACCCACATCCACATGCACATCCGCATCAACATGCACACCCACATCCACATGCACACCCACATCCACATCCACATCCGCATCAACATGCACACCCACATGCACATGCACACCCACATCCACATCCACATCCACATGCACACCCACATCCACATCCACATGCACATCCGCATGCACACCCACATCCACATCCACATGCACATCCGCATGCACACCCACATCCACATACACATCCACATGCACACCCACATCCACATCCACATGCACATCCACATGCACACCCACATCCACATCCACATGCACACCCACATGCACATGCACATGCACATGCACACCCACATCCACATACACATGCACATCAACATGCACACCCACATCCACATACACATCCACATCCACATGCACACCCACATCCACATCCACATGCACACCCACATCCACATGCACATCCGCATCAACAGGCACACCCACATCCACATGCACACCCACATCCACATGCACATCCGCATCAACATGCACACCCACATAGAGACCCACATGCACATGCACACCCACATCCACATGCAAATCCACATCCACACCCACATCCACCTCCACATGCACATCCGCATGCACACCCACATCCACATGCACACCCACATCCGCATGCACACCCACATGCACATGCACATACGCATCAACATGCACATCCACATAGAGACCCACATGCACATTCACACCCACATACACATACACATACGCATCCACACCCACATCCACCTCCACATGCACATCCGCATGCACACCCATATCCACATGCACACCCACATCCACATGCACACCCACATCCACATGCACATCCGCATCAACATGCACACCAACATGCACATGCACATCCGCATCAACATACACACCAACATGCACACCCACATACGCATCCACATGCACCTGCACTTGCACTTGCACATGCACTTGCACATCCACACGCGCATGCACAGTCGTATATTCACAATATGATACATCTCGAGCTGTCATTGCTTGTCTGCAGAGTTTTAAAAATTAAAAGCGAGAAGTCATTGAAAATGTAAATGGCCTTACTTTGCGCGCAGAACTAAAAGCAACATGCAAGAAGACAGTGTTCGTTAATTCTAGGTGCGTTTTACTTTGAATTATTCATTATTCATACATATATTGCTCTCTTTACATGAATACTGCTTCATTGAATGAAGTACATACGTTATATTGCAATATGATACATCTTGAACTGTCATTACTTGTCTCTAATTAAAAGCGGAATTACGACCAAACTCCCTTTATATAAATCTATTGTACAAAGTTGTCCATGTTTCCGTTATTGTTTTGCCAATATGGATGATGCAAAAGCCAGAAATTTGTAACAAGCAGCAGTAAGTAATAAAACAAATCACAAATCGAAATCATGCCTCGTTTGCCTTATAAACAAAATGGAAACTCTGCCTCATTTGTCATGTAAGGAAAATAGAATTTATGTTTCGGTTTTCTTCTAAACAAATGATTTATTGTTATTAAGACAGAAAAAGTATTTCAAGCACCATAAAATCGAAAACATTTAGATCATGAACGACGTTTGCTGTTAGTTGTAAAAAATGACAACACTAAAGAATCCTTTAGATCAGTTTATTCAATACTCAATCAAGCAATAAATATTACACGAGCTCAGCTTACTTGTCTTTTCGTTAGACCACCAAGGACCTCTGGAGAGGCATCAAAACGGAATCAATTGTTCGTTGAACCTCCCTCTAAATACAGCATTTAATTTCAACATCCTTGCTCAGCCCAATTGCATCTATCACTACTTGTTTAAGCTCGCGCAACAACAATAACGTGTTATATGCTGTGCAAAGCAACAATTGTCTGTAGTCAGGGCGCTATCTTTCAGTTAACCTGATCCACTCTTTATATATAACCCGATTCTTTAAGCATTTCTGTAGTGTAAATCCTTTTTTCCGTATATTTTTTGCAGCTTTGCCAGGTAGGAGTGTGGGCAATACAATAATCGCTTCCTTATGCTCCTTTTCCGCCATATTACAAAGTTCATTCGTGTACCCTGATTACGTCACAAGCTGTTAGCCGCGCGAGACCACTATTATTTTTCAAGCTCCAAAATCCCAACTTTAAAGGCGTGTAACCTCACTAATTTTTGTTGTACATGTCTTAAACTTTGAACACGTGTGTTTGAAATGTTGTATTTTACAATTGTGAGTAATTTTATAGACGCAAGTGTTTTATTGGAAAATGTGCCACATTCTAAACTACATTAGTTAACAACTATCCCCTGAAGGGGAGGTGAATAGTGGTGGATATATACCGAGGCGCGAAGCGACGAGGTATATATCTAGCGCTAGGCACCGACC
>JAOBYJ020188720.1:0-16999 GCA_025403565.2 Palythoa heliodiscus | reverse complement strand
CTATTGTCAGTATTATCTGTATTATCAGAACAACGTATCATATCCGAGCATTCACAGGAATTTTATCTGGATTATAACAGAGATTTATATTAATCCGGATGATATTATTAATAATAATCTAATCCTTCCGTGTTTTTGCCGTGACTTAACCTATTACAGGATTATAATAATCAATTACCGGATTATAATAATCTATTACCGGATTATGATAATCACATTATAATCTGTTACTATTAAAATCCACGGATTAATATTTATCCGAGTTGTCCCGTTTTTAATTGTTCTTGGATAAATAGTTTTTGTAATAGTCACAGGAGTAAGGAAATAGCCTGAGAGAGTTTTGCAGGAATTTTGAATCTTTGCTTGTACAGCAAACCGAGGCGTGCGTCGGATCTTCTCTTCTGAAGACAGTTACCAATCGAGGATCTGATACATTTTTGATACGCCGTCCTTCCCGTTCATGCCGTCTGAGCACCTAGCGCACACCGCGTCGCTGAACCATTTCTACTTGTTTGGTGTTGTTCAGTGGGTTGGGCCCATAGAGTTGTTGTTCATTTAGAGAAACGTCACTTATATCTTTTGTGAATGGTAGCCCAGAAAGGTCACCTGTTCATAACGGGAATATATAATAGTTCCTTAACTTAAGACTTGCGGACAACTCTATTTGAAATTTTACAACTTTATTTAAATCGCTCCTCAGACCTCCAGCAAGCTCTACCAAAGATATATTGTTTAATACATACTGATAATTGCCCATTCCGTAAAAACGCATCTCCAGTCAAAATTAGGCGCCTTCCGTAGAAACTTGTGGAAACTACTGCGCACGCATTTGGCTGAGAAGAGATTTCTGGAACCTACTAAAGTGCAGGCTACTTCTTTGTTGCTGTCATGTTGACTGCGATGGCTTTTTGACAGCCGCGCGCGTGGAAAGGTTAACGAAGGCGGAAATTGCTGTCACAAATGTGGAGTTATATTGTTCCGGATAGGTATCTGAAGAAACAATAAAGCAATTAGAGTATTCATGATCATTTATGTTGACTGCTTTCAACTAACAACTAACAACTAACAACTATAGCAACTAGCAACTAACAACTAACAACTAGCGTAGCAACGCCACGTGACACAGAGCGAGAGCTTCTCGCCCACAGGCCACGCGTCACGACTAGAATCAGCTCATTGCCTAACCGCAAGGAGCAGAAAAGGGCTGATTTTTACTGTTATTCAAACAAATAAAGCTGCTGTTTCTCGTTTGATTGCCACAATCACGATCAGCTTCCCTAAAATTAAAACAGTCTAAAAATCAGTGGCGGTTTATTCTAAGATTTATGCTAATAATATGTTTTTCCTCTAGAACTCTGGATTGGCTATAATTGTGTTTGAAAACTATTTGTTTAAGCAGTCACCCGATTTTGATTTCTTTAACATAAGAACAGAAAGCAGGCAGTCTAGTCAAGTTAACCTAATCATTTTAAATTATAATGTACGCCGACCCGTATGAGAGAAAGTACTGAGCGTGCATGGCATCTGCGCTTCAGTTAATACTGTCTTCTTATAATCACAAACTGAAAGCGGAAAATCAAACCCAAGGCATTCCGGGCCAAGGGTTGCGGTTTTATCAACTCCGTAACGCGGATTTGAGGTGAAAGCTATTCATGCCTAACTTATACAAAATGCTTTTTGTTGTTATATCGAAATTGTATAACATCTAAACAGGAAAAATTAATTCCCGTCTGTTGTAATTTTATCGAGCTAAGAGGCGCGTGTGTAAGATTATCTTTCTGTTTTTGTATGATTTTTTGTGTGGTTGATTTTAGTAGTCTTGTTTACGAACATATAACAGGTGAATGCTCTTTTGAGCACTTAAAAAGACAATGAATAAATATCATACAGCCATTTTTAAACAGGATGTCATCAGTAAAACGTGACTAAAAAGGAATTTGAGTATGCAAATAGTAATTGCAATATCGCTCACCAACAAGCGGATCGTTGCTTACTAGCAGTAAACATCATTAGTCGTTAGTTTTACAGATGAACTTGGAGTTTGTTTTATGCAGTGGGACTGCCAAGTGGTATATATATTACTTTGAATTCCTATATTTCAATGCCGTCACAGTGCTGCCAATATTAGTATCCTCTTTCTTTGTCGACGTACCTGTTTATCGCTTTTCATGATACAATTTTGAAGTTTTGATTCAAGCTCAAGCTCTTTTTTAGTTGATGGGATAGCAGTTACAGAGAGGTTGTGATAAAGACACAAAACACAGCCAGTTTATAATAAGTTGAATAACAAAACAGGTTTATGCGTTGGAATTCATTCTGGAAGACGTGTCGCAATGAATTGATATCAATCCTGCGACTACGTCAGCACTAATTTCTTAAGTCAGGAAATTATAAATGACTAGCTAGCAACATTTATTAAATTTACGAAGATCATTATGTCAATTTTTCATTGACGCAAGTACAATTATCTATAAACAACAGCCGCTAAAATTATCTTAAAAACTAAGAAAATCATTCAAAACCATTTAGTTTTAAAAATAGCGTTTATGTAGTTATTACAGATTACTATTGATACCCGGCCTTATCCATTTCATTCTGTTAAACAATATTTTAGGAAAGAATATGCTGCTCTTTGCTTCTCGCGCTTTATCAACCATTAGAATTATAAACGTAAATTGACCTACAACCACACAGCAAGTTGAAAACCTGACAACTAACATCGTTTGATTTCGCTTTGATTTAATCCCACCTGAGCTGATGAACTGCACTCCTAAAATATGTATCTCTGTATCCTTTTAGTCTTGTATCTAATTTGTAAATTGTCAAAAATATTACTAAAAGAATGGTGAATATTTTAATTTTTCTTTTTAAAAAGTATTGACACGTAGTTAAGTCAAGGTCAAGAGAGAGAACTCTCATTGCTGCATGCGTCATTACATTAAATGGAGCAGATGTAGAGAATGAGACATGTTTGCAGCTGGAGCTCCAATATGGTACAATATACGCCATACTGGAACGCAAAAGAAAATGCAAGACTCAAAACAAAATACGATTAACTAGAAAATTGTGATTCTTTTGTTTGATATATCCCTGTGGAGTCCTGTAACATTTTTTGAGGAACTGATTTATAAAGTATTTATCTGAGTCTATCTGACTATAACCATGCATATTGAGATTATTGGCCTATAAGCTTTAAGTTTTGTCATTCGTATAAAGGTTTTTTGCAAAAAAGGAATTGAATAAAGGGGGATATAAGTCATTCATTTGCTAGTTTTTGTATTTCTGCATTGGAATGATAAATCTCTTAAGTTGGAATTAAGTAACAGGTTTTGAACATGGATAAATTCACTGACATGAGTGAGACTGCGGTGTTTTATTCTTCGCTATACATCGTACTGACCAGTCATACGGAAGGACGAAACAGCTGTCAACGGTTACAAATCCTGGCTTTTTTCTGGGCTCTTATTCATATCGGTTCACTGACAAGTTCTTTACCTAGTACATCAGTCATTTATTTACTAGTTCTAATATAATCCGCCGTCCCGGCGGCGTACACCTGTCATATCGTTCTTTCCCTTGCTATTTCAAATTTGGAATGTTTTAATCTACGTACTTTTATTTGTTTCCAAGCTAAGTCTCTTCTACCAACACCTTTACGGAAATTGCGTTTTCTGTGGGTAGGGGAGTGTTCATGAAGTTTCTTGGTTTTTCTGTCTTCTTCTTAACGCTGTGAGTAACGTAGTGCAATATCGGGAAGCAGACAGAAAATCAGCTCGTGTGTGGTAGTTGGCAGCAATCTCAGACAAGATTTTTGTCACCAACAGAAATCGTGCACGTTTGATCCAGAAAGATCGGTAAACGCCGATAAATTATCGCCTTGTGTGTTCCGGAGTTGGACAAATTGTCAAGAGCAGAATTTGGCTCGACCAATCACGGAGCAGTATTTATCACGTGATCACATTACAAGAGTGAAGAAGGTAGCCACAGGAGAGGAAGTTGTTTCAGAAATTAATGTTCATGCTGCTCTAGCCCCACACATAATCGACTGTGCGTGGCAATCTCAATGTTTGCATCCCGACAAATTATCGCACACAAAGAAATCGCGACATCGACTAGTGTGTAGGGGACTTTGTATGCAACAGACGAAAACAGAAGAATTATATGAAGATTTTTATCAAAAAAGATTGCATGGCAGTAGCATATACTAGCTGAAAAACGTAACTAATATAATTCATATGTAATATATGACTAATTAATTCACTCTAACATGGCCGATTTCAGAGGTAAAAACATTGCAGATTTTCATAACAAAGGAATTACCATAATGATTAGTTTCGATTCGGTACCTTGAGTAATTAAGTTAAAAGTATGTAGCTTCCCAAAAAAGCAGCTACGGTTGTGTGTCATACGTTTTTCAGACTAGAACTTGCTCAGTAAATTGACAAAGGGATTCTATTTTAGAGTTGTTCCCAGGGCTCATCTTTCTCGCCGTCGCCGGCAGAACCCTGGGGACGAGGTTGATTCCCATGGTGTATACGTTAATCAGGCACAACTGACGCCAGAACGAAGTGAGAAGAAAACAAGTACGAGTGGCTTTGGTTCCTTCCACATTGTGACGTCCTGTGTGCAGGCGTCAGGTTTAAGTATCGACCACGGCCAAATGGATTCTATTTGTAAAAATAACATTTGAGAAGGCCAATTTTTGCTGACGTAATGTATATTAACAAACCTTTTCAAGTTGAAACGCCCCTAACACATTAAACAAAAGAACCTTTGTCTCAAACTGCCGATCAGAGTCTGGTAAACTCAATGCGCGGTGAATAACTAAAGCTCTCCTAGACGAGATAGTTTTCGCGGAAACCGATTTTTTTCTTTTCTTCTTGTTATTGCCATCAAGCCGGTTTCGAATTGTGCCAGTTTTTTTTAAATCGGCTTCTTCCTTTGACCAAAAAGGAACCTATACCAAGAAATTCTCGCTTCCCGTTATAGAATTATTATAAAGTTCTTCATAGAAAAGAGATAAAAATCATAGGTAATCGTAGGTAAGGCACGCTAATGCAATACTTGATAGTTTTTCTAATCACAGCTTGGGTCTCTTGTGAGAGTGCGCGTTATATTCTATGTCGATAAAAGTTGAAACATATCGAAACGGAACTAAAACCTCCAAGCGTCTCAATATAATAACGGAATTCGTGACGTTTTAACTCGAAATTAAAATCAAAAATTTGAATTTTTGGCAACAGGAAACGCTTGAAACTTATGTCAAAGGGAATCTGTTTTGTACAACGTTTCGTGAAGTCCTTCAATATTGTACCTCAGTTTCACCACAATAGACTAAAACATGGAGTAGTGTTCTAGAACTTTGCAAGACATACTTGAATTTCAAAGGTTTTATATTAGACCTCTATGGTTAAAATGACTGTCGCACTACTTTAATAAGCATTTCTTCTCCTTCAAATACTAATTCCTCATTGGTTAGGGATGAAAATCAACGTAAACATATCTATCCTGCCCTAATTGTGAAAGATCATATTAGCTCAGCGGAAAGTAATATTCAGTTTCTAAAACAAACCAAAAGGAAAGCCTTATTATGCACTCTAGTGTGTCTATTGAGTATAACTAAAACGCCAGTATACACCAACACAACGGCGTATAAGAACTTTTGGCCATAAAATTTGTAACGGGACTTTTTTTTATTTCGTGGGCATTAAGTATTAGCTTGTTGTCCCCTACTCTCGTTTCTGCCATCCTAGAAGTTGGTTTCCGCTACGTCCACAGCCTTGATCAGAGAAGGGACTAACTGAAACTGGCCATCTTTAAATCAAGATTAATGTGTGGATGTCAGCTAAGCCTGCCTCGGTAGTTTATTTGCATATTTGATAAACTTCGACACATTTCTCTTCTGCATAAAAACATAAACCAGGAAATTCAATTCAATATACTTTTAAGATTATTATTATTCGAAAGTATAATGATTTTGTCAACTTTGATTTCTTTGCCGAAGGAAGATAAAGTGATTGTTTCTGCTTGTCTAACTTATATTAATTTGATCTTTTGCTCTCAAGAGGGTCCGATTGAAAAAGAATCGACGCTTTAATTGGTGCAAGTTTCATGTTTTACGTTATACAGCACTGAAATCTTAAACATAGTTGTTACAAGATGCAACTGATTGTGCAATTTGCAATTTGCAAGAGAGGGTTGCTCTAGCCATTGCAGCGTGTGACACCCCGTACAACGGCTAAAATCGTTGCTAGACAAGTTGCAATAAGTAAAATCTAGTTCTACTTTTCGTAATGATTTTAGTTATACAGATTTCAAGTTGCAGGCGCCATCATTGCACCGTGCTTACGCTGGAAACGTCAGCTTTACCCTAGTTTAAGACGATGATATTCTTAATTTTATCAGTCTCGAGTCGATGCCGCTACGAGTGTTTGTAACATGGCCGCAATCGGGTTCGTCAAATCTCAGGTTGCACGAAAAATTGTCTCCTGACAATAACTCCATTTCAAGGATCAAAATGCAATACTCTAGATCATATTATAATGAAACTGACCAAAAACCAGTTTTTTAGTTATTAAAATCACTAATGTAACTTAAAAAGTTCAATATCCAAGAATCATCTATATATTTCACTTTTCACGCTCTTTCGAATTAAAAACCAGATCAAGGTCTTGCTTTTATCTCATTGTGCTTATAGCTTAAAAAATCGTAGCCTGAGCCTCCAATTAATAGCTTGTAACTTAACCTTGTTTGTACGTTGTCTGCTACAGTGCACAAATTATTAAAGACAAAACTGCACACATTTTAAGATTTGCTTTTCTCTTGTGTACAAGCTTCCTTGCGGTGTATACTTGTAGTTGTATGGTTTTAAAAACATTGAACATTTAAGAATTCTGTTATCATCTGTCGTATTATTTCGGTCAGGGTTTTGTATCTATTATAAGAGATCACTCTGATATCAGACTATAACGCACTAGTTTTGCGCGTCATTCGATCGTATTCTAAAAACTTCAGCTTACAGCTCGTAAAATCACTTTTCAGTTATTGCATTCACTCCATTGACATTGTCGAGGTTCAATGCCTCGCTTAAAGCAACCTGTCTGACGTTTACTTTTGTTTGCGCAAAAAACAACTCAGTGAAGGTAGTGTTTTTGTTTAATAGGGCAGAACTTCAAATTTCTTAATAAGTATGAAGCTAACTTGATCTTCTTTAACGGACAAATTTAATCTAAAAAGACAGCATAAAAATCTGCACGAGGCCAATATTTTCTATTCAATATTTTCGGCTCAGTGGTACATCTCGCAAATAAGCTGTCAATTTTGAAAGTCGTCCTTTGAAATCGATTAACCACCAACTGATATGATATTTCCAATTTGTTTAGATTTTTACTCGAGCTCTTTACTTCAAATTCCGAAAACGTTTGATGCTACAAAAATATTATTTCAGTAATAAAACTTTGTACTGACTTTTCCTTGATTACCTTTTGGCTTTCACTTTTCACGGAATTGTCTTTTCAAATAAATGGCAGAATACTCACAAAATTATTTTATATCGCCGACCAATATCAGTAATACTAAAAAATAATATAACTCTAAGCATGTGCAATGATACCTAATCCTGAAAATACGAATTGAAGTGCTATTTCTTTAGGAAACTTTCAAAACATTTTTTTTCAATTCATTTAATTAAGATTATTAATTTGATTTCCAAGAAACTTTAAGAAAATAAACAAAAGTGCGAGTCACGAGATCACCGTATTTTTGATTTTGCCAAAGTATATAAAAACTTTTTACAAAAACAATACAATGAAATCCGAATCATTGTTTTCCCTCCTCATCGATATAATCCGCCGTGCCGGTGCACCTCTCATATCGTCCTTTCCCTTACTATTTCAAATTTAGGACGTTTTAATCTACGTACTTTGTTTGTTTCCTCTCTTTTACGGAAATTGCGTTTTCCGTGGGTGCATGGGTGAGTGTTTCAGTACCTGTTTGTTTGTTTTTTGTCTCATTCTTAACTCTGTGAGTGACAGAGTGCAATATCCACTTAAGTCCGCTACACACAAGTCGAATTTTTGTCGGTAAGCTCCCGATTTTTGGTCTCAGACAGAAAATTAGCTCGTGTGTGGTAGTTGCCAACAATCTCGGACAAGATTTTTTTTCGCCGACCAAGATTGTACGTTTTTGATCCAGAAACGTCGGCCGATAAATTATTGGTTTGTGTGTTGCGGAGTTGAACAAATTGTCAAGAACAGAACTTGGCCTGACCAATTACCGAGAAGCATTTATCACGTGATCACATTACGAGATTCAAGATGGCATGCAGCCACAGGAGAGAAAGTTGTTTCAGAAAATAATGTTCATGCTGCGCTAGCCCCACACATAATCGACTGTGTGTGGCAGTTTCAATATTTGCATCCCGACAAATTAATTGTCGCAGACAAAAAATCGCGACATTGCCTAGCACTGGTGTGCAGCGGCTTTATATGCAACAGACGAAAAGAGTATAGAAGTATATGATGATTTTATCAAAATAGATTGCATGGCAGCAGCATATACTGGCTGAAAAACGTAACAAATATAATTTATATATAATATAATATATGACTAATTAATTCACTCTAACATGGCCGATTAAAGACATTATGAAATCATTTAAAAAGGACAAAAAGCTTGCACATTTTCATAATACACTCTTTTTTATAAGAACGTCTTATTTTTAGGCCGAGGCTAAATGTTCGTATCATATTTTGGGAATTTTAGCCTCAAATGTTCTCAAAATGTCCTTAATACAGTCATACGTATTTGTCATGTTTAGTTTATGAAACAAAAATATAGTCACTGGCTGCTGTCCAGCCACTGTATGTGTATCTGAGAAGATACGAGCCTCAATATTTGATATACAAGCAGACAGAGTAAAACTAAGATGATCAGTTCTTGTAAATTTCCATGTATTTTATTCCAACTGCAAACAATGTTGCGCTATCGACTATTTGCCAATTCCATGATTTTGTGCTGGATGTAAACAAATAAAGTTCTCGGCCATTCCTCGGCTTTAAGTGCGTTCTTAGCATGTTCTTTGGCCGATTTTCAGCCTGACGTTCTTTAAAGAAAAAAAGACTGTAAAGGGATTTCCATAACGATTGGTTTCAATTCAGTACCTTGAGTAATTAAATTAAAAGTATGTAGCTTCCCACAAAAGCAGTTACCATACGTTTTTCAAATTTATAACTTGCTCAGTAATCTGGCCAACGGATTCTGTTTTAGATTAGTTCCCAGGGCCCATCTTCCTCCCCGTCCACGACAGGACCCTGGGAACGAATTTAATTCCATTTACCATCGTGTATACGTTAATCAGGTACAACTGATGATGCCAGAACGAAGTGAGCAGAAAACAAGTACGAATGGCTTTGGTTCCTTCCACATTCTGACGTCCAGTGTGCAGGCGTCAGTTTTAATTATCTACCACGGCAACATTTGAATAGGCCAATTTCTCCTGACGTAATGTTATGAAACCTTTTTAAGTTGAAACACCCCCAACACACACACAACAAAAAAACCTTTGTCTCAAACTGCCGATCAGAGATTGGTAAATTCAAAGACAATAACTAATGCTCTATCTCCTAGACGATATAGTTTTCGCAGAAACCTACTGTATCGTCTCTTCTTGTTATTGCTACTCAATCCGGTTTCGAATTGTACCAGATTTTTAAATATGCTTCGTCCTTGCACCAAAAAGGAACCTATATCAAGAAATTTTTCGTTTCCCGTTATAGAATTATTATAAAGCTCTTGATAGAAAAGATATAAAAATCATAGGTAGTCGTAGGTAAACACCGGCGTTCACGCAAGACTTGTAGTTTTTAGTTCTAATCACACCTTGGGTCTCTTGTGAGAGTGCACGTAACATGCTATGCCAATAAAAGTTGAAACCATATCGAAACAGGGGACTAAAACCTCCAAACGTCTCAATATAATAACGGAATTCGTGACGTTTGAACTTAACATAAAATCAAAATTTAGATTTTTTGTCAACAGGAAACGCTTAATTGTAGTTTATGTCAAAGGAAATCTGTTTTGTACAACGTTTCGTGAAGCCCTTCAGTGTTGTACCACAGTTTGACCACAATTGATTAAAACATGGAGAAGGTTCTAGAATTATTTGCAAGACATATTTGAACTTCAAAAGTGGTATAGCAGACGTCTATGGCCGAAATGACTGTCGCTTTATCTTGATAATCATTTCTTCTTTAAAAAATACTAATTCCTCATTGGCTAAGGACTAAAATCAACGTAAACATCTTTATTAACTGTGAAAGAGCATATTAGCTCAGCGGAAAGCAACATTTTTTTAAAACAAACCAAACTTTATCCTTTAAGGAAAGCCGTATTATGCACTCTAGTATGTGTATTGAGTATAACTGAAGCGCCAGCATACACCAACACAATGACGTATAAAAACTTATATTTTCTTTGACCATAAAATTTGTAACGGGATTTTTCTTTTGTTTCATGGGGATTATTAGCTTATTAGTCCCTGATCTGGTTTCTGCCAGCCTAGATAGAAGTTGCATGGTTCCGCTACAACCTTGATCGGAGAAGGGACCAATTGAAATTTGATTCAAGGTTGCGGCGTAGTCAGTTATCTGCACATTTAAACAACTTCGGCACATTTTTCTACTGTATAAAGAAAATAAACCAGGATCATGATTCAATATCTAGTACTTATTAGGATATCGTTCGAAAACTTAATGACTTTGTGAAAATTTAATTTCTTTTGAGAAAGAAGGTAACTGAGTGGTTGTTTGCGCTTCTTCTAGCTTATGTTAATTTGATTCTTTTGCTCACAAGAAGGTCCGATGGAAAAAGAATCGACTTTAATCACATTTCATGTTTTACGTTGTACAGCACTACAGTCTTAAATAGTTGCATGAAAACGAGGCAAGTGATTGTGCAACCTATTATTACGAGACGGGGTGCACTTGCCATTGCAGCGTGTAACTCCCCAAGCAATGTCTAAAATCGTTGCTAGACAAGTTTACAGACATCTTTGCAGTAATTGAAATCCAGTTCTGCTTTATGAAATGATTTCAGTTACGGATTTCAAGTTGCAGTGCCATTACCCATCGCAGGGTTGTAACGAGGGATATGGGATCAGGGATCAAAGTTTCGAAAACCGTGGGATCGGGGATAATATTTCGAAACATTTTGGGATCAGGGATCAAAATTCTGGCCGAAAATGCGGGATCAAGGTTATCAATATCTTTCGTTACGACCCTGCCATCACCTTCAAGGATGAAAATGCGATACTCTTCATCATCATATTATAATAAAACTGACCAAAAACCAGTTTTTGTAGTTATTAAAATCACTAATGTAAGTTAAAAAGTTCAATATCTAAGAATTATCTATATATTTCACTTTTCACGCTCTTTCGAATTGAAAACCAGAAAGTCTTGCTTTTATCTCGTCAGTTGCGCTTACCGGCAGCCTTTTAATTATAACCTGAGCTTCCAATAATAGCTTGCAACTTTAATAATCTTGTTTGTACGTTGTCAGCTACAGTGCATAAATTACTGAAGACAAAACAGAACACATTTTAAGATATGCTTTTCTCTAGTTTTCTATATTCATCTATAGAGAGTATAAGCTTCTTTGCGGTGTAACCGACTCGTATATATGTTTTTAAAAACATTGATCGTTTAAGAATTTTGTTATTATTTATTTAGCAGTTGTATTATTTCATTCAGGTTTTTGTATCTATTATAAGAAATCACTCTGACATCAAACTATAACGCCTTTTTTGTGCGTCAGTCGAGCTCTAAAAACTTCATCTTAAAGCTCGTAAAATCACTTTTCAGTTATTGCATTCACATTGACATTGTCGAGGTTCAATGATTCGCTTAAGGCAACCTGTCTGACGTTTACTTTCGTTTGCGCAAAAAACAACTCAGTAAAGGTAGTGTTTATGTTTAATAGGGCAGAACTTCAAATTTCTAAATAAATATAAATTTAACATGATCTTCTTTAACGTAAAAAGACAGTTTAAAAATTTGAGACCAATATTTTCTATCCAATATTTTCAGTGCCGTGGTACATCTCGCACATAAGCTGTCAATTTTGAAAACCGTCCTTAAATCGATTAACGACCAACTAATACGATGTTTCCAATTAGTTTAGATTTTTATTCGAGTTCTTTGCTTCACGTTCTCTAAACATTTGATGCTACAAAAATTTGTTCAATAATAAAAGTTTGTAACTTTTCCTTGATTACCTTTTAACTTTCACTTTTCACGAAATTGTTTTTTCAAATAAATGGGACTATACTGAGTAACAATATTATTTTAAGTCGGCGAACAATATCAGGTAATACTATAAAATAATAGAACCATAAGTATGTCAATGATACCCAATCCTGAAAATACGAAGTACTATTTCTTTAGGAAACTTTCAAAATATTTTTTCAATTCATTCAATGTTAAGTAAATAAGAAATTTTCCAAGAAACTTTAAAAGAATAAACAAAAGTGCGACTCACGAGATCACCGGAATTTGATTTTTTTT
Source organism: Palythoa heliodiscus (assembly GCA_025403565.2). Taxonomy (NCBI): domain Eukaryota; kingdom Metazoa; phylum Cnidaria; class Anthozoa; order Zoantharia; family Sphenopidae; genus Palythoa; species Palythoa heliodiscus. The sequence goes on along the minus strand of JAOBYJ020188720.1, from coordinate 4,436 downwards.
TTAAAGCAAAAATACTTTTTTTAAAAAACAAAACAATGAAATTCGAACCATTGTTGTCCCTCTTCAACGAACAGCGTCATAAAGTGCCAAGAATAGTTAATAATGTTTATCCGGTCTAGAATATTTCTGGCGTTAGTTGTGCCATTTATATCACCAAAGTGTAAGTTGGTGCTACAGTTAAACGCAAAGGAAACCACAAATTCTTGTTAAGTTAATTGAGAGAATTTCTTTCTTAATTGCGCTTGGTTGTTTTCGCCCTGTTAAACGTTTTTGTTGTTTCCTGTATATGTAAGCAGCCTAGAGGCACTTTGTGTCGATACTGCCACATTCCAGGAACTGAGATCGTTTAATTACACTTAATTAGAAGAGGAGTGGTCAATCTCTTCTGAAATACTTTTTTTTGTGACGCATTATCACGAGCTGACTACGTTTTTTTCCCTTTTGTTTGTTTTACATGCTATAAAAGAGCAAAACGATTGCAAAAACATCGACTAAAATCAAAGAGCCACTGATTCAGACGGTTTACTTGAAGACTCATCCACTTGAACTTTTAGCTGGAAAAGGTATGTCATATAACCAAGACATATTTGCTCAATGCAAAGTTTTCATACATTCAATTTGAATCATATATTTTTAATTCTAAACTGAAATTAGGAGAGTGGTCTGTACAAAAATTCATTTATAACTGTATAGTCTTGTTGAAATTATGCGATTTTGTTCGTGATGAGATTGTTTAGAGGCTATATCAAAGCCAAGTTAACAAAAATGGTGTTCTGTCTTTGGTTTGTATTAATTCCTTTTAAAAAAATTCTTATTCTTATATCTCATTTTATCTTAAATATATTTAATGCGATCTCATTGTGATTTCTTTACATTTTCTTAATGTCTTTGATTTGGATTAATTCCTTTTTAAAAAAAAATTATTTTTATATCTTTATCTTAAATATATTTAATGCGATCTCATTGTGATTTCTTTACATTTTCTTACTCCGTACCAAAAACTGATGATCACAATATTCACAATGTTCATGGGACGACATATATGTAAATAGTTAACCCTCGGATTTTTTTCATAATAATAACCTGTTTTCGTAACCATTTCACGTACCTTTTCACTGTATAGTGTGGTAAAAGCAATATAGCTAGTTTCGGTGAAAGAACAGATGTTAACTGCTACGGAACCTTTTTCACTAATTTCTGTTTCCCTCCAATCGCTAGAAAAGGTTACAAAAAGGAACAATCATGGCAAATGTCATAAGGTAGGAGAAACTAAATTCCTTATTTAATATGTTATCAAACTGTTTTGAAATGACTGTTGAGGTTGTTACGGTTTTTGGAATGTCCGAGCTTAAGACTCGTCATGTATAACCCTGAACTGGTTCCACCAAGATAAAAGTTTGAAAAAAGATCTAGAAAGAATATGGAATACCACAAGAGTGTAACAATAAGGGATAATTACATATAGGTGTTCTGTTTTGCTTACTTTGTGTTTATTGCTTACCAATATCTCGTACTTGTCCCTGTGTTTGTTTTGCAAGTGAGCCAATAACGCTTAAAATGTACGCGGAAAATTTGATAACCTGTTTGGGCAGATGAAATTTAGTATGAGATTTCGGAGAATCATGATACATCGTGTGGCTTAGTCTTTACTAAACTGAATAACCGTAATATATAATATATAATAACTAACAAATGCTTAATTAGTAACACATTTTGGAACACCTCTGTTAATAATCAGTTAGCTCTTTTAACGTCCCCCAGAATTTCTCTACCAGGCACTATCACATCTCAACACAATTTCAATATTGAGACAATACAACACAGACGGAAACAAATAAAACTTCAGAATATATCCTTTGTCAGAAACGTTTTTCATTTGTTCAGAGAAGAAAACAGAGCGAACAAAACAGGTCAGGCCAAGCCTGCGGGATATATTTGTAATTTTTTTGTACTCGCTAATTATATCAGGCATTTCTTTTATATAGGCTTCAGTGGCTTATACTTTTACTGTGTATCACAAGCCTTAAATGTACTGCAGTACAACTCAACGAGTTCGAAAAAGAAGAAGCAATTGCTGATGAAGCGCTGGAGGAAGAATTAAACAGTAAGTCTAAATATATAATGATTATTTTCCTATAGTATAAAAATCTCACTGAGTGCATCAGCATCTTTGCCGGCTTTCCTTCCTTCAGGGTAAGCAACCCTTGACGAAAATTTTGCTTAACAAATTTAAGTTAATATTTTGCATTGTATAGGTTTTGCTTTTTATATTATTATTAACTCTTTTCATCATTCATTCTTTGCGTTCTTATTTATTTCATTTCGTGTAAATATCTTTGTAAAAGTTATCCAGTCAGTGGCCAAACAGCCTATCATTTGAAAACCCGTTTGGTTCAATGTTTTGACACACTTGCCAAACCTGGTTTTGCGATCGCAAAAGTTCTTTAACGTCTTGTGTTATTTTTTTGGCTTTTACAAAGGATTTATAACCACAATGCCTTGGTGTGCTAATTGTAATAGTCTTTTAGTGCGAAGACCGCTTGCCACAAGGACTACTTTGAAACCGGTTTTCCAAAAGAAGCACAAAATTAGTGAATCCTATTAATCCGGATTTAGATTAATCATCCTGGGCATCCTCGTCCCGAGCGGATTTATTGTATCAATAATCCCTTTTAGTTTTACCAAAGAAACAAAAAATCCCGTTTTCGATTCAGAATCCCGATTAGGAATTTTCCCAAAGACATGCCCCCTTAATGATTCTCAGTCATGGATCCGCTAATTATTTACCTTACGGTTTATAAGGAAAACAGCCAGATGCAGGGAAATCGACAGACATCCAGCAAGATTCGGAAGCACCAAGTCTTGACATAGATGCAAATGCATTCTTAAAGCCAAACACCAAGGTGGATGTGTCTGAAGAAGTCATGCGGCAAGCTGTCGCTGAAGCTAAAGCGGAAGTTGAACAAGAAAATAAACAAAACAAACTCGAAGACGTTCCCCACAAACCACGTCACGTGAACTACCAAGGAATGCATTATCGTGCAAGAGATAACCCCGAGGCCGAGCTAAAAGGTTTCCAGGCCCGTGTAATAGAAAAAACAACGAAGAAAATAGCTGATCAGTTTGGGTTAGTGAGTTTTAACATGGTTTCATTGTTTCCAACTAAGTAAGGAAATTCTTTCGTTGGAAGTTTATAATGTATGCAGCTCTAGACTGTAAGAATGTATATATGTATGACATAGCTGGTTGCCGGCAGTGAAGATCTTGGGCGGAGTGTACGTTCCTCGGGGAGTGGCTGGTGCATGACTTCGGTCTTCTTTAGGCTTAAGGTGAAACCAAACGCCCGAGCTGCGTCAGCGAATTGGTTCACCGCTGTTTGCAGCGCTTCCCAGTTAGCCATCAGAGGGCTTACCATGCACAACTAATATAGGACTCACTCCTACTCATCTGATCTTCAAAAGCGAAGAATCCGCCATATACATACTGACTAGAAGTAATCACAGATTAGTAAAGTGCGTTCGACGTGTTTCACTCCAGTGGATTTCCCTGTGCAATTCCCATTGTCAACCTTGAAAACTATGGATTCATTAACACAATGAATATCTATTTTCAAATATGCAAAATGGTTGTTTGTGCATTTAACAACGTGTGCTTCGATTGTCCACTTTTTTCTACATTAATCGTTCTTTTCTCAATCATTTTACTACAGAATTTCACCAAAATTACAGATTTTCTTTTCTTCCTCATATATATGTTTCCACATGAACTGAATTGTTGAGTATTTTTGCTAGAAACTGACTTTCGCAAACCTTTTCAAGATGGCGCAGAAAATGCAGACGTACAACGAAATGAGTACCACAGGAATCCCAACTGAGTACCACAGGAATACAAAGAAAGATTATTGTGTTGCGTTCTCCTGTCGTCGGGCGCAATATACACTTTATTTTTAGGCGTAGTGTAATACAAGCAGAAAATCTCTTGTTAATCTCTTTCTGGATTTTATTTTCAAGAGTTGATTACAACAAAAGAGAAACACTTATTCGGGTTTAATAAGACGAAAACTTTTCATTTCAGCCAATGACACTTTCCTAAAACAACTATTTCTAATACCGTATTGGGGGTTCCTCTTAGATTGTTAAGACAATCCTGGTAATTAGATCCTGTTTGCCTTAAATCCCCGACTTGAGATATTACAAAAGTTTACCAATTTATCAAGATCATTGAAATACAAAGATTACTGCTTGAATGAATAGAAAATGATTCATTGGCGAGAGGGTGAGAAATTTAAGAGGTTTGTTTATCCAAGAGTTCTTATAAGAGGCATACCTACTTTAATTTCAGTATGGTATTGTACCAAACCCAAATAATAATAATAATAATAATAATAATAATAATAATAATAATAATAATAATAATAATAAACAAGTAACTTTATT
>JAOBYJ020187684.1:0-17008 GCA_025403565.2 Palythoa heliodiscus | reverse complement strand
TTTTACAGATTAATTAGTGCAAAATACAGCAGATTATGAACCAATCACATTTGAGGAAATTGTAATAATTATGATTAATATGGTTATCAAGTTCAGTGTTCTAGTTTAGTGACCATGTTGGTGACATAAACTGCTTGCATGAACAGTGTTTGTTGGAGTGTTTCTGGCTGTATCACATAAACAAATAGAGCTATCTCTAAAACTTGTCTGCTAAAGTGTTGCGATGAGTTTTTGCTCATTATGAAATACAAATGATCGATTTTGTGATAAGATAAAATTATTTTACAATGCAAACAAAGTATAACCTCAGACAGATTGCCGAACTAGAATTCAGAAAGCTGCAGAGCAAGTTGACATTAAAATGCTTCCCCCTTCTGTAAAGTGACCATAATAACAATAGTGGACATTTCGATTTTTTTGGCCTCAAATCTGATCGCCTTGACCAATTGCCAAAAGCTTCAGCACAACTGTTCCCTGATAATGAATAGTATTATATCATTTGTTTTGACACTTATTAAATGACATCATCACAGGAAGTCACAAAAGTTGGATTTTATAAAATTCTAGTTGATTTTTTTCTAAAAGTTGAAAAATGATTGTCACTTTTCATTTTTTGTCCAGTATTTTTGCATTTTTATCACATAAAACGGTATTTCCTATCCATTTCCTCTCATATCTATCAATTTTAGACAAAATCTCAAAAATCAAAAATTAATCCAAGATGGCGGCCATATAAGGCTTGGTAACCATGGTAACCAAAGAATTGTCACATAATCAGTATTAAATGAAAGTTCAAAATCCAATTAACATTCATGCCAATTCTCCAGTCAATCGGTCCACACATAACGAAAATCTTGGGGAGGTGTCCAATGAACTCCTCCTTCCTTCTTGAGGCCATATGTTTGGTTAAAAGGCTTAAGGCTTGAAGGATTGGGGGAGGGGGGAGCTTTTAACATCCAATGGACATTAATCAATTTTATGACAGCCACTTAGATTACTGATATTATTTCAAATTAATTGCCATTTTTAATTTTTCTTTTAAATTTTGTTTTATAAACTAGTTCCACTATAAGAATATGGCCACTTTACAAAGAAACTGTGCAAATTGATATTTTTGTCTATATTAAATGTATTTACGGTATTTATGAAACACCTGCATTTTTCCTAATAAAAACATTGATATTTCCGAAGGTGAAAAGAACTCTTGTTTTATTGTGTGTACCTCTTTTTAAAATCAGTTAAGTTAAATATTAAATAGAATCTCAATGTAGGCACTTTGAGATCTGAAGTTCATCTTTTCAGCAGTGGAAAATAAAATTTTATCTCTGCATGTCATGTAAGGTAATACCCCTTGTAAATTATTTCCTAATGTTGTATAGCACTTTCATGAGAAAAATAAGTTAACATATATTTCTTGCATGCTTCACTTCCTCTGCAGTCAAACCCTTCTTGCTGAATATGCTTACGTCATGTCAGTAGGGGTAAGTTTAAGTACCTACTATAATATATTATCTTAATCAGATGATTTTCTGTTATGATGTTGTGTTATGATGCATTATGCTGAGACAAGGGGTGAAGAAGAGAGTGCTGTACCTCTCTGCAGCCGCAGCATACTGAGCATGAAACTGAGATTTTTCATACTTCGCTAAGCTTCTAGTGTTCAGAGAAGACATTTGTGATCTCAAATTTGTTTGACACCTATAAAAGTAAATATCTAAAAATTGAGAAAATTGTCTGAATAAAATGTGATATTTTCATGTGCAGGGACTAATATACACCATAACTGATGTGCCTCAACTTCACGATTGGATTAGAAACCATTTTCAGCAGCACCCATTGTTCAGGGAAGTCAGTGATGAAGAAATGGTAAGGGAGCTTCCTGTTGAGGGACTTGTGTTCATTAACTGTAAGGCATTCATCATCATAACGTGTCCTAACCCTATTTAAAGTCAAATTTTAGAGTGACACAAAATAATACTAATTTCTTCGAAACTTAAACAAAATGACAATTTAATAATAAAAGTATTATGATATATATAATACAAATTTCTAATCAATCCATCAATCAATCATTTATTGTTATTAAATAGACTATTTACAAATACCATAAGTGAAAGGTTTTGCAAGAAAAGGCCTAACAAAGATCGAGCTTACTTATTGATGACCTGAAATTGTTATAATAATTCTTAGAAATATTTGGATCAGGGCCATAGCCACCGGTCCGGTTGGTCCGGTTTTAACCGGATCTCTTTCCGGAGCACCAAAATATTTTTTTCGAGGTTTTGATTTTGTAAATAAATGATACTGTAATTCAGCCGGTCAAAACTAAAAGGCGTTTATAAAGACAAGACGAAATGTATCTTGTTGTTTTCTGCTTTATTCCACCGGCAGAGTTTGTTCTTGTTTATGATAGAAATATTTGCTTAAAATTTCCCCCAAAATGCAGGAAATAGCGTTTCAGAGCCTTAACAGAGTTCGTACGGGTCATAGAAAACCTTGAGAGTCATGGAATTTTGAAATATCATTTTCCAGGCCTGGAAAGTCATGGAATTTTTTTCTGTTTCATGGAAAATTCTAGTTTGGGTCATGGAAAAATCAGAAAGTGTGCGAAATTATGGATGAGATGGGGTTTTTTATTTAAAAATTAGATTTGATTAGAACTGGTAGGAAACAAGCCACGAAATGCCTACAATTGGCACTGCGCGGATTCACTTCCGGTGGTACCGTTAAAGTACATGAGGACCATTTTTCCTCGGCCAATCAAATTTGTTTTGCACAACCACGAGGTCACCTGACTGACTCTATGTCTGGAATGTGTTCGTGCAGCGAGTCAAATCGTGCTCAGGAGCATGAATACAAACGATGTATAGGGGGTTTGCTTCTTTGTTTCGTTTTTTTTTCTTTGCTTTGTTGAACATGCCAGGCAAATGCAGTTTTCAAGATGCTTGGTTGAGCAATCGTCAATTTGCCCAATGGATTGGGGGCTGTAATTAAAGCAAACAAGCAAGATGCTAAGTCTGCATGAACACTTTCGAATCGGGCAGATTTTGTTCAATGACCTCGTGTAAAGACCTTCAGGACTGTGTTTTTGTTTGAAACTTCCTTGGAAAAATATCGAAATACCGAGTCGTCATTGCAAAAGCTGTGACAAACAGGCGCCGTAGAGGAACGTTTCACTAAAAAGCAAAACAAGTAACAACTATCTGAACAATGTTGCAAATTGTCGTTGGCGAAATTCAACTGCTAAAAATGGCTGATTTAAATTTCGAAAGAAATAAATCTTTCTATATCAATAATAATCTAATTATATCTGTAATGGTAAGTTTTGTCAGTATGCATTCGACGACAACTCACCCATGTAATCACTCACGTGTTGTTACGCAAAATTAAATGTTATCCCTTTACATGAGTTCCGGGCGATTTTGTGCATGATTTTATCAGGAAGCTCATATTTTGTTCTACTAATTTCGTAACACAAAAGAACATCGATGTGTGCTTTCAGAAAATGTTGTTCTGTTTGTCGAACAGTTCTTTCAACACAATAACTTGTTCATTTACCCGTTTACGTTGTTTACGTGCCATACGGCGAAAAGTAAACAGTCTTAAATTTCCATACGTGCTAAACGGCATGTGCCTGGCAACATGTAACGTGGTAACGAGAAAAATGTTTGTGTTTGTCTTCCTTGAGAAAGACCGAGAAACTAGTTCGGCAAATTTGATTTGGCCAGTAGAGATCGAAAACCTACGAGCCAAAACTAAATTTCTACCAGTCTGTGGCTAGTTGGCTACCGTTAGCGTCGAGCCCTGGCACTGTATTCGCAAAATGTATTTTTAAAATTATTTTGCATACAAATGCATGGCACTTGCGTTAATGCAACCCCAGACTTTAAAAAATCGCTAAGAAACTTGAAATTAAAGTTAACTGTTGTTGTTCAAATAAAGGCTTGTATTTAAAGATAACTCTAAATCGTGATTAATTGTCGATGTCAGCTGTTAGCTAAATACCATCCTTGGCCTTTATAGGATCCAAAAACAATGTATATTTGTACAATTCTTTTTTGTGAAAACAAAGTCATGGAAAACACATAAAAGTTATGGAAAAGTGGAAAGTCGTGGAATTTCAAAAGTTCAAAAGATTTCGAACTCTGCAGTTAGAAAATCAAAAATTTTTGTTTATGAACTAGATTAATCTCAATATTTTGATTCACTGCAAGTTTAAGATAGATACTCGTGTAATAAAGCTGTGTATAAAAACTAGTGAGGTGAGATGTTATCGTTGCACGGTAAAACGGTACATTGGACAAGGCGAAGTAAATGCTTTCAACCAATCACGTTATTTAGTGAGGTCACAGGTTTTGCGACGCGCGAGTTTTCCCGCCTTTTTTCAAACAATGAAACAGTTCTTCAAACTAACTACTAGAAACTTCTGAGTTCAAAATGAGAACAGAAACTCCTTCAGCAAAACGAGGCAGCATGTAACTTTGTGTAAGACTTGTTTAGTCAAAACAGGAGAGAAAAACGGCAAGAAATAAGCTATGTGCCCTCTTTGAATAAAACGTTTTTGTTTCAGTATTTTGTTAAAACTACTCGTAAATGTGTAATAAACAGATTTAATTACCTTGTTCGTTCTTGATATTGTAAAGGAAAACTTATGAATATAATCGATATCAAGCTCCATGTATTAGATCTTTCTTAAGCTTGTCATATATTCGCTGACTTTCAGAAAACTGACCTAATCGTGCCTAAACTTGGGGAAAGTTCTGAAGAAGGAAAAAAGGTTACAAGGAATAGAGGCGTTAAATTGGTGGCCGTGTTTCGTCGAGTAGAAGATCCATTCGTGGCAAATACAACAAACAGATGACGCTGATCCTTAAGCTCAAGGGCTCGCATTAAAGTATTTTACGGCAGTTAGCTGTGACTGTGCAATAGCAAATACCTGATGCCTGGATCTTACACAAACGATGTTCATTATCGCATGCAATGCGCGTGAATTCTAAGCCGGAAGATCGATCTGTCAGCGACGGAGTACTTTCTCGTGGTGTACGTCAAACGTGACCAGATTGAAACTTCCACGTTAATCGGTTCGCACTTTATCAAACATTGATTCGAACTTGAAAGCATTTTCCGGTATTCAGTCTTCTAAGCCTTCCTGTGTTAAATCTTTGTAGTAACTTCAAGCAACGTTAAAAACATGAATTGTAATATATCAATTAGAAATTGGCTATTTTACAATTAAATTAGATTCCTATATCTATTTATTTAGTTATAGAAAGTGATAACTATTCTCTGTTGTAATTTATATTTGTAAAATTTCGTTTTTGTAACTAGTGCAGAAAAGACAACTTCCAAATGTCATATGCCTCGTGATTTCTTTTTGAACAGCCTTTCCATTTAAATAGCAGCATATTCTTATTAAATAAGGGTTTATTTTATAAAGAAATAAAAAAAGAATTACCTTGAGTATAATTAATCTGCTTTATTTATTTTTACATTCTGGTGAATGACCTGGCCAGTACTGTAAATATTGATCCCTTCAGTACACGGAATTTATACGACATCTGACCACTAGTTCTGTCCAGGAATACTCCTGAACTCAAACAAAAAAAGTCGTCAAATCATGATTCTTCTGCAAAATTTAAGAACGTGTTTATAGTTTTGACTGTACGATTTTTTCCGTCTCTTGCGCGTGGCGTGCCTTGCAAAGTTTATTTCAGGCAGGAAATCCCACGTAATCTTGCCACTGGCAAGATAATGTGCAGGCGCGGATATGAAAATAGGTCGGAGGTTTGTTGAGCCGTAGAATCCTGGAAAATCAATCTAGATCCTAGATATGGCCCGAAATATTTTCTACAAAAAAGCATACGATCCCTGTTCTCGTGCACCATCGTTGCCAGTGCTGCGATTACTTGGCCTCATATTTATTCAAGGTTAGATGCGTTAGGTTCGAGGTTATACTCGAACATGTTTCTATCTATAAAGTAGACCAATTTTGAAAAATTAAAACTCTAACTTGGCTTAGGGGAATAAAAAAAAACCGCGAAGTTATTCTTTCCTCAATGTCCACTGGGATTTCTTTTGTTTTATTCCCCTAAGCCTCGGACCCAAGTTAGAATTTTAACTTTTAGAAGTTGGTCAATTGAGTGTGTATTAATAAAAAGCTACCCCAACGTGTCCATTGCTTGTACTGGGTTGCCTGTGGGAGCTAGCTAAGTTGCTTAAGGTCAAACGTGATAAACTTTTAATTTTTTTTGCAGATTACCCATACTTTGCACTGATTACCCAGGCCATTTTTAATTTTGGTTTATAAAGCATTTTTGGCAATAGAAGTAAAAAATGCCTGAAATTGGAAGGAACAACAAAGACAAATTACAGAAACCGTAGCCGCATACCCTTCCTGACGTCTAGACCTAAATTCTGACGTGAAATCCACCCTGAGGACCTGTCAAGAATTTAGCGTGAGTTTTGGCCCTTAATTTCTTGGCTACTAAAAATTTTAATTGGATAAATTTTTAAATTGGTTTATTCGTATTTTTCGTTATACAGCTCATTTTCAGAATTAAGTTTTTGCTGCATTTGACCTTAGAGTCAAGAGTTCCCCTGGGAAGTTCCGAGAGCCGATTTAGTAAGCAGAACGTCTAACGGATAATTGGAAGGTCAAGGGCTAAATTCAAAAGCGTTTTAAAGAGAAAAAAAGCTTGAGACAAAAGTTAAATTTTCATTCAAAAAATTACTCTGGCATATCTGTAGTTTAAGTTAGCCGAGTCCGCGTCTCCAACATGCATGATTTTCGTGGAAGATTCAGAACAAAATTACAGTAGCAAACAGGCTTTTGATTTTTATAAAACTTTTTCCATTTCAATCAGCAAGATACTGTATGAACAATTGGAACTATGCTCTTAAAACACTCATGGTGAGGTAAATTCTTAACGAGTTTGGCACACTGGTTTCCAAACATTTGGCACCAGATCACATATTTTTGAACTTTAAAAACTAGCATATTTGCAAGTTTTGTGAATAGAACTTGCTTTTTGCATGGGTACATGGATGTAAGGATAGAATTCCGTTTGAAATGATTGCTCTCTGGCTCTCGATTTATTCAATAATAATGAAAGGGCTTCATAGGGACATAACTACTTTTGAAAAGTTTTTTTTTCAAAAGAGTCTTTGAAATATATAGTACTTTTTCTTATTTCATATCATCGAATTTGAACAAGTGTTCTTGCTCCTTTGTTGGGTAATCTTTAGCCTATTCAATAAATTTTTCGGGCTCCTTTTTCTTATTTGATTATTTTAAAGTAAAGTATTTTGTTATCTAGTTCTCCGTCCATGTTTTAAAAAAAAAACAATTCTCCAAATGCAAATGAACTGACAAAAACAGCAATGGAAGAAACTTAAAAATGTTTAAAAAGTATATTTCTTTCCACGAAAGCATGAAAGACCGCAAACTCGTGACCAGCGTACGTCTGCTGTAGCTACGTGAAATTTTGCTCCGAAGAGCGTAGTTTCTAATACATGAAGTTTGGTATCTGTTGCCATATCTTTTTGACAACCAAAGATCAAATTATACTTTAGCCTTTCAAGAGAAAAGTTTTTGCCCAGGCAATACAGATCTCTTAGTTACTGAAAGAGGAATGCGAGCACATTGGGAATAATTGGCGCGCAAGAATACTTGTTGAAGTTTGACTGTGATTGACAACTGACTTGGCCATAAAATTTTCTACGACCGTTACAGGATAATAATATAAATGAGATACTAATACTTACTCCTAGTGTTTTTATACGATTAGCTTCGCTAATCTCTGAGACACGCTTAAAAGTTTTACACGTACCCTCTCTCCGGTTAATTCACTTAATGATCCTCAAGTACTGGGGGGAACAATTGTATATCGGCACGCTGCAAAATATTTTAAGTGTTTTCGACCTGTCCATTGAATAAAGTTGTATTTTAACCGGCAGAAGTGCTGAAGAAAAGGCGAATAGTTTTACTTAAATTTCATCAATCTCAATCCAAAAGAGGCTTTTGTGAATTTTGAGAATAAGCTAAAGTTTCATTGAAAACCATGCGTGTAAATTATCAGGAATGCCAGACATATCTTGAAGATATCCGGAAGTAGTTTTAACGCCAGCGTTGTCTTTGGCCGTGGTAGAGACTTAAGTTATTATCTGGAGAGAAATAAAAGAGCTCTTCACAAAACACGGTTAATATACAGCATTTAACAACATTGTCTTTCCCATATCAGTCAGTATATAAATGCGATCTTTAGGAGTCAATCTCACAGATTAATCGCTACACAATTGGAAGCTGACACAAAATAGAGATATATCTACATTCATTCACGTTCTGGAACTAGTTCAGATATGTTTCTATTGTGGATCTACTTTTTTCTTATAATTTTGCCTTTAAAATGTGTTTCTTTTACTGTCGTTCATGGCAAGTGCGAAGAAATTACGATTCCCCAATGTCGTTCGATGCCATACAACATGACACGTTTTCCAAACTCGTTGTACCATCTTAACCAAATGGCCGCTAATCGCTCGTTCCAACAATTCGAGGCACTGATAGCAACAAAATGTTCCAAATATTTATTGTTTTTTTTGTGTGCCAAGTCAGTACCTTTTTGTATGGAGGGAAAGAAACTACCTCATCCTATCCCGCCCTGTAGATCTGTGTGTCAGGAAGTAATGCGCGGCTGTTTGCCGGTTATTCGCCGTTCTGGCTGGCAGTGGCCGCAAGGACATCGTTGCAACTTGTTGCCAGAATATTCAACTAGCATGTGCGTTACTCCACAGTCTTTCGTAAAACCACCGGTGCAAGGTAGGAAGATTTTGTTATCATGTTTAATATCTCTCTAGAACACGCGTTTAAACTTAAAATAGGGTATCTGAGTGCGAAGTATAGTTTGCTTATGCATACAAAGCGCAGCAGCGAATACAAAGCATACTCACATACTGTGAAATTCCAGAAAACTATGGCATCTCTTTAATGTTGACCTTCCCTCCCAGAGAAATAGAGACTTAACATTGTTATTTTTTAGTTTACCAGTGGCTTGGAGGTAATTCTTTTAGCTGTTTATATGTTTAGTCGAAAAATCTCATCAATTGTACATTGTTCTCTGTCATCCTCTTGTTCTCTTCCCTTCTATCTTCCCTGCTGTTACCAATCTTTCCAATCCACCTATTCTCATCCCATGTCCAAAAAACCGGGCCTGTATAGCTCGATAAAAAAAGTGTAGAGGAGGTTTATTCACTAAATATTTCTAATTCTGCTCATTAGCTAGTTTTGATGTTGTATTTATTTTTAATGGTAGTCGTGGAGTTAACTAAGATTACAACTTTTTACTATGTCCACGGGTGATCGTCAATCATTTCATTCTAGTAAAATATGATAAACAAAGAATTAAGTGCATAAAGAAGTTAAACTTCACATGAGCGCTTTCTACGTGTCAAAGGAAAAAAAGATGGAGTGAAGGAAGGAGTCAAAGAAATCATATATCTATTGGGACATAAAACACTTACCTTGTGTGGCAAACAAAACAAGTCACGGAAAATGGATATTTTGTCCGGCTGAAACTTTTGAATTAGTTAAACTCAAACAGATAACAGGGTTAAAGCTCAAAACGTACGGGGAAGACTATAAAACAAACACAAAAACGGAAGTATTGCGGTTTGACTTACAAAAGTTAAAAATGCTTGTTCTACTTTTAGTGCGTAACAAACCAAGCTAGTTGTCTTCAGCCTTCTAATTGAATTTTAAGTTACTTTGTTTCCAATATTCACTTTGCACAGATCAGGTAATTTTGGTTGTGTCATGAGCATTACGGTCGTGCCTAGCTATGGGTTGTACGTGGTAATACTTTGAAATCACACAGCAATAGATCTTCTTATATCTTTAAGTCTTAAAAGACTCGACAAGAAAGGTATTTTTTCCTTGATCCAAAGTTCATGTATAAGCAACTACAAGTATGTTATGTATGTGAAGCCTCTATAATTTGTATAATTATAGATTTGGTTCAATTTCTCTGTGCGCAGATTCTTGTATCAGAAAATGCAAGCGTCGATCATCGATGAACTTCAGAAAGTACAAGCAGGCTAGGTTTGATTTTGGTAAGCATGATTACAAATGAGTTAATGATACCCATGCCAAATCGCCAATATCCAGTTACGTCAGTAATTTTGGTTAGATTTTAGCAAATGGTTCAGCTAATCCTTAATCATACAAACAATAATACATTAAGTAACGATCCGAGTAAGAACTAGGGAGGTCAACGGCAATGGAATGCAGATAGGTGCTAATTGCGTTATTATTAAAACGTTAATCTCATCGGCTAAACTTTGAAAATCGACCATATCTTCATAGGTAAGCTAATTTCTTTCTTTCCAGTTCACTCATTTATTCTCTTCTAGTTGAAAGATTTAAGAAAAATTCCATGTGGGAAACATCGAAAATTAAAAGGTTCTCTTGGCTTTTGTTTTGGAGTCTTATGATTGGATTAATTATTATAGCACAAAAGAAACATTGCTTTAAAATAATGTTTCATTGCAATTCTCGGTATGAATATCTAAATATTGTGGTATGGAAAAAGTGAAATGCCGCAGAACAATGGGATGTACCCTAGTTCTTACTCGGAGCATTACTTAAATAAAATAATGCCTTATGAAGCAAATAAATGCAAATCATATTTTCAAAAACACATATTTAATAACTTGATAATAACACCTTGTCCACACTAATGCGTTTTCATTTGGCTTCGTTTTCGGTGACATTGAAAACGTATCGATCGATATTCACACTACCTTTTTCATACCGTTTTCAATTGTCCACACTAAAACGCTCGAGACGTAAATCATAGTTTGTAGAGTGGACTGGTTAAAAAAACTTAGCAAACTACAAAGCCGATATCAATGCTGCTTTGTTTCATGTTGTGTGCACCGTCACGGTTATGATCATTGTTCTAGGTGTGGTGGCTCGTTAGTCTATTGGCCGTTTGCTCATTTGCATCTGAAAACCTTTGTAATTTGTGCACTTTCAACGTCATATTTCAATAGGGAAAGATAGAACTAAAAGATATACAAAGAAAGCCACCAAGTTTCGAGGGTTTCCCAGGGGATTTTAGGGAACACGGAACATGGGAACACGGGAAATCTGTAAGTAGGAACAAGGGAACAAAGCAATAGAATTAACGGGAACAAGGGAACATGAAATATACTTGTGAATAAAAACAAAAAATGAAGAGGTTGTACGTTTTTATTCATAAACCCTGGGGCTGAGGAACGATTTCTTGTTTTTTTATATTTCCGATTCTTCAATACCAAATTTTGTTTCTGCATTTTGTAAATATCTGGTCAAATCTACTCGTCTCGAGTAAACTTGATATCGCGTTGACACACGACCGACAACTGGCACTGGTTTAATATTTAATCGTGACAATCGCGTCACGTGCATTAGTTACACAAACGTGACAACGTCACAAAGAAGTTTAAAGTTTCTCTCAGAGTGAAAGACTTTAAGCACACACCGGAATTTCCAAATAGACGGCTGTTCGAAATTGATTCAAAGAACAATGACAGCCGTCACTAAAACGTCTATTTAACAGTGATAAAGATCAAGTCAAAGCCTTCCTTGGGACAGATGCCCAGACTCAAGGTCCGCAGGGTACCGTTTCTTCAGTTGTTGTAGAGGATGAAAGAAGGATCATAGCAGCACTGGCAGAAATAAGATCTATTTACCTGAAGTATGCCCCACGGCTATTGGATGTCTTTAAACTGAAAAGTCTTCTGACGCTGGCTGTGGAAAACTTCTCCGAGAGCAGGCGCATATGCAACTCGGAAGTGCGATTACTGCTTCAGTCGAGCAATGAAGGAGCATTTGAAGCAGATGTGCACAACCAGGTTTTCGTACTGCACGAGTGTCAAGTCAAATTACTCCAGGGTAAAATCCGGCAATACAGTTAACCAGGCAACACACATAAGAAATGAGAGACTGACGCATGAAGTATGGTCAGAGTTTCCCACAGAGGACAGTGCGCAACATGAGCACCAAGGAGAATCCGGGCACTCTGCCTGTCAATCTTTATGCACAGGTCCACCCTGCTCCAACTCCTCTGGATTTCTCAAACATTGCAGAAGACGTCACAAGAACAACTTCTCACGACAACTAGAACGATCTTCTCTATGCCTCGGGTGACGTTATTTTTCTTGCGTCAGATGCTTCGTTTGGGTGACCAATGGTGTATCTCTTCGAGAAAACATTACTGCGGTAGTAACAAAGAAAGCGAAGGCTACCCTGTTAGAAGGGGACCCGTTGACGTACCCTCTAGTTTTTGTAGAAGAATGCGATATAGAAATCAATGTCAAGGACATAGCTGGATATCCAGAAGAAGCTGTTGTAGCGACGAAACGGAAGTCAGCTAGAACGTACAGAGAGAGCGCTCATCAAGTATCAGTCCCGAATGATTGAATGCGTTGATGCACTTGCTGTTGATAAGGTAAGGGAGATCATTGAGCAGCTGGAGGGCAATCAACAAGCAGAGGATGCGATGACTAGACGTGCAACAACGGCTAGAAAGAGGCCACATGCTGATGGGTTCGTTTATTATGACTGAAAAGGTTAGGTTAGGATTCTTACTATTTCAAGAGTTTTTTTCAATGCAACAAATTCCGAACTCAGTAAGTGACTACACTGATTTGTTTTCATGTTGCTTACAAAATGTATTCACAAAGTCGGAAACAATACATATAAATGATAATCAAACCACATTGAAACGTCTGAGCAATAAATAAGAGAGATCAGGAGGCGAAATTAATTTAGAATTGGAAACAAGGGAACAAAGCGAAACTTTGCAAGGGAACAAGGGAACAAACTAAAAATTTTTAAGGGAACACGGGAACACAGATATTCCTGGGAGACCCTCAGTTTCGTAACTATTTAACTCTACTAACTATGATTAAATATGCACACATGCTCAGAAGAGATACCATGCTTGATTTCGCATGGACGCGAAGCCTGGATACTACTCACATGATGCAGTTTTCATTTCGATGCGTTTACGACTGTCCACACGAAGACGATACGCATGTATGCGTTTTCATTTGGATCCACTTTCGAGAGCATTTTCAAATGTATGCGGTTTCCCCGAAAACGCTCGGTGTCTTAGTGTGGACAGAAGACCTAAACATATTGAAGTGTATGCGGTTTCGAACGAAAACGCACTATTGTGGACAGGGTCTAACTCTTCAATGTTTAAGTGTGACTTTATACAGTTACTGTTCTTTACAACTTGATAATACAATGGCGTTTTTAAAAACAGGAAGTAATTGTTCAAGGTTCCTTTTTGAAGTACTGTTTTTAGCCTTGAAATTCCTAGTAGTTTCTGATATTTCAGCCTCAAAGGATTCCCATGCGATTCTTAAGGGATCAAACATATAATTTTTGTCAATTTGTGATACATTTTGACTGATATTGCAGTGAATAATAGGAAATTTTAATTTTTTTCCAGTACGGTCATAGATCGGTAATGAGAAGAAAATTTTGAGATTTTTCGAAGAAGTTTGAGAGGGAAAAGCTAGAGGGCGAAAGCTGTTTATTTAGAGAAGTTTTAGTGAATTTTAGCAATGTTTGAAATTTTTTTTGGAGTTGATATTTAATGAACAGATGCCATACTATCCTCCAACCAAAGCTACACCTTCCATCAGTTAGGAGCGACGGTTTGGCATCCGTCCTCAAACTTTTTCCTTTCAAAATCCTCCTTCACTTCTCTCTACCAACTGCCTAAAATGTGACTATAATCCCCCCTTAATACAGTCTTCCTACGTTTTCCTAAAAATTGATTGTTTAACAAATACTTGTGTGAGTTTATACCAAAACGTGGGTAAAGAATAGAGGAAAACAGAGAGTTTCAGAAATTGAAGTTTTCTTGTTTGAACATATTATAATGCAACGATGATATACAATGACATGCCCTGACCTTATCGTCACCATCGACGTCATCAACATCATAGGGAAACAATCACTTCTACTGATGTATAGGCTTTTCCTGTAAGTAATCCTTGGATCCATAACCGAAGGAAAGATACAGTACAGTTTGTGGAGACAGGCAACACTGTGTCCATCAACTTTATTTTGAGAGAGGGAGCAAACTTTGCAATGCTGTATCTTGCTGAATCATGATGAACATTATCCTTAGAAAACTCTTGTTTTGGGGGTGATTTTGAGCCACATAGAAACGGAATTCCATAAGAAACGATGTATAACAGTACTTTTTCTAGATAACGTTATAGCCACAAAAGCCCATCACTAAAACAAAAATGATAGATCAACGTAATGTTCACACATATTAGTTCTATTGTAATAAAACTTGTACGTATACTGTTTGAATACTGTTGTTTATCTGATCCAAATAAAGTGTCCACTCTTGCTTTTAGTTCTACGTGCAAGACTTACGCAAAAACAAAGCAACGTAAATGAAAGTGCAACGCTGAGGTTCAGAATTCTTCGCATTTTTTCCAAGTCGAGAAATATCAGCTCAGTTCCCATTGTTAAACACACGAAGGTACCGGTCCAGGTGTGGTTGAACACCAACTGCCCTTGTGTAGCTCTGGTCACAAACGGTGTGTACATCCTGGCTGGCTATCAAGAAGCATCTAGAGCTCGCTTGGTGCTGGGTGACAATGGATGGATTGTAAAGAATACTAGATCAATGTATCGGAATATTCTGACTTGGCAACGAAGGCTCCTTAAACATCAAAAAAGAATTGGGAACAGACGTCGTAAGGAAAGACAAATGTAATTTGACCGATCATGAAACGAAATCGGATCTGGAATCAACACTTGTTCCTAAATGTTTTCTTGCGTTTAACATGTATGATTTTCTATATCAATACTTTTCCTTCAATCTGCGGCCCTTTTCAGTTATCTTTAGTTGTCATCGATCTAGTATTGTCTGTTTTAAAATCTTCAAAAGTTAAAGTTATATGAAGATCAAAGAAACAAATATTTAGCAATAGTCTCAGTGGTGTTCAAAGCTTTCAATCCCCACCCCCTCCCCCCCAAAAACAATCCTACGTAAAATAATTTCAAATGTTGTTGCCCAAATTTCTGAGAAAAAATTTATCACCATTTCAACATTTCTCTCATTTTTTTTCTTTTTGGTGTCAGCTTTTCAAATTAACTATAGTGTGAAGGATTGTGAAAAATAAAATGTAGAGACTAAAGTTGTAGTATTCCTTAGATAGTTTTAGTATACGAAGTGTACACTGTCACTTTTTCAACGCCTGTAAAAGCCAATCGATAAATTAAGGATTTTTCTCTTTGACTGTCAAAAACTCCAAGATTCGAAGAGATTTCAAATGAAGATAAACATTAAGGTAATCAGTTGACCATGCACGTGGTACTAGACTGTAGTTCTGAAAAACACTAAATATCCTAGTGCTTAATAAAAAATGTATTAACATGTTTACTTAAACCAAACTGAGCTTGAGTTTGTTATACCGGTGCAAGATTTTTTTTAAGAACTACGAGACCCAATTATTTGTTAGCCTGCATTTTAGTCGCCATCTTGGATTTCTGAATTTTTAAAGTTATTCCAATTTTTAAATAAAGTAATTGAATATCTATTAATTGCACTGTCTTGCTCCAATACACGAAAGAAAATTTATAATTTTTCAAGGATATTTTTAATGAAAAAACGAAATTTTAAATAGTAAAACTTATTGTTCCTGGACTACCTGTGGTGACCAGTCATAAAATGGGTTTGTTTTTTCGTGTTTTTCTTGGTCGATCAGAGTAGCTGTGTATCCCGTGATTCCTTCCGGCGCCAGCTCAAGTATATCACACTTAAAGTCTTGCTCGATCGTCGTGAGCGGAAGACAAAAAATTTTAAAATGCAACAAAACGTGATTTCTACGCTCAAATCACGTACAAACGCACACCGTGTTTAGCGGTTGGCCCACGCCGAAGATGACCAAAAACCTACACTTCGGAACGGGTTGTTCCGTCGACTCAAAATCAAAGCAACAAATGAGAAACTAGCAAAACAGACAACTACGAAACATAGCAAAGTAATCAAATGAATTGCCAGTGTGCAAACAAATGAACTTGCCAATTCGCATGCAATCAAATGAACAACAGTACGACAAAATTATACCCTGCGAGCAGAGATCTCTCATGTCCACACGTAAGACGAGAGGAAAGAGAGACCTCTGCGAACAGCCGTTTGATTTTCTGTCCAGCATGAGCGACCGTTTCCATGACACCGCTACGTTATTTGCACATACTGTATCGGATTTATTTTCTTCTTTTTTGTTTAATTTTTTTTTCGTTTTTTTTCTTTTTTGTTTTCTTTCAGTTTTTTTTTAACTTTTATAAAGTTGTTTTAAGAGATTCTTCGAAGGATTATCGTTTATACGCCTGCTCGCGCTTTCATGCCATTTTCATGCTGCAAGGTAAATCCCGCGTTTAGAAAGCAGGCAACCCAATGTACACTGTTTTAAGCCTCTTGCTGCCATAATAATTGTGCATTTTAAAACAATAAAGTCAACGGATCAAGTATCACTGTCAGGGTTTAATGTACAGAAATTAAGGAAAAAGCCAGTGTCTTCTATTCGACTAATACTCATTTAATGTGACAGGTAACCCAGTGAAGGCCTTTAGGGCCTCTAGTTTTATCTATAAACTAGGTAAGATGACGTCATTTAATTAACATCAAAAGGTGTCTTATTTATCAGACTACATGAAGTAACTGAAAGTTTCGTGGACATGGCTAAAAATACCTAATTTCTAGCTTAAAAAAACTTTTTTTGAGGGGGGGGGATCCAAATGACCTGACAAGGCCACTTTTCATCTTGTATAAATAGTAAGGAGTATAGGTCTGGATCCAGAATAGACCTTGTCAGAGTTCCTGAAAAGTAACCAGGCTTCTACATGAAGCCGAGGCTAAAGCCCCTGTCAAACGGTCCCGACATTTCACCGGACATCCACCCAACATTTGTCGGACCAAATGTTGGCAAGTTT